>KV458890.1:0-100115 GCA_001662605.1 Pseudogymnoascus sp. 05NY08
GATCTACTCCCGTCTGTCACCTAAATCTACCCTAACCCTCAAACTCCTACACTGCCACCCTATGGTGTTAGTGCTACGCGCTGCCTTATAGGTCTAAATGTACCCTGTGTAAGGAGGCATCCTTACATTACCCCCCTCCTTAAGAGAAGGCTTTGCCCTCAAAGCGTGCAATCTGTATTGTCTATAGAATAGCACTGAGTTATGTAGTAATCTAAGGACTATCATTACCTATAATCCTATACTAGTAGGAGTGCGCAAGGGTCTAAAGCAACTCTAACGTCTATAGGGTTACAGTTGTGCTCTATAACTATACCATTGAGCTAACACTTGTTAAGATTAAAGGCTTTGTAGTTGTAGCAGATACCCCTTAGAGGGGATTCAGGGTTGCTGCCTCTATAGAATCTAGAGGCTATATGACTATAGTTACAGTCAGTTTAGTAAGAACGAGGGAAGGACCTAGTTTATAGTTCTGGCGCCATTCTAGATCATAGGCGGATAGTTCTCGGACCATATTCTAATAATTGCCCTTCTATTAACTTTTCATAACTATAATGTAGCTCTGGAATTAAGGGCTTAACTTGTTCCACATATACTAAAACCACTCTAACTTAGTAACTTGTCCTGTGATCACAGTGCTCTAAAAACGTGCTTTAAACTCTAAGAAGGTTTCGTTAGCATGTCCTTCCTCTCCCATTTGTAGGTCGTTAAAGAGGTCCTAAGCCTACTCTGTTTCGTTGCTAGTAAGGAAGTAGGACCCTAGCAGATCCATCATTTTGTTAGCGCTCTAGAAACCATACGCATTAGATAGGTATTAGGGTTCTAGGTATTTCTTTACTAGGCTGGTTGTAGTTCCCTATATTAGCGCTTAGCGTAATACGTTAGTAGGGTAATAGTCTTCGTTAACTATAAGTTGGTCCTAAATAGATGCGCTCTACTATAGGAAGGTATGTTTAATGCCGTTACTTAGTAGCGTAATTCGTTTAGAAATGGTGGATTTCTTGTAACAGTGCAGATGTTCCTTAACGTTTAGTTAGGGTAGAACTAGGGTGCCTTCAGTAGTCACGCAGGCAATCCCCTAAAGGGATTATGCGCAAGTATTTAGGATTAGTGGCAATTAAACGGTCCTAGGGGTGTTTTGCATAGGGTACGTTCGAGTGTCTAATTGATTGTCGTCTATGCCTTCGACAGTAGGTGTTAGTGCCTCTTCTATAGGCGCTAGTGTAGGTATAGTCTAGGAAGCTGTAAGAGCAGCAAGCATTGCCTTAAGCTCTCGCATCTTGCTTTCGAGGTTTACAATTTAATCTAGGGGGGTCTTAGATAGCGCTGCGGTTGTGTCCTCTATAGCAGTCTACTTAGTTGCCCTTCGCAGCTGTTAACTATCATTATTATAGGTGATGTTTAACGTTAGCATCTTTAATAGGTTTAGGGGTGTGTTAAGTTGCAGTTAACATAGAAGAATATATTAAGTCGTAGTTGATATATCTAGAGAGCGTATTAAGTTGCAGTTAATATAGAAGAGTTTAACTTCTAGAGGCCTACGGCCATTAACACTCTTGTTTACAATTGCCTCTATACGTGAGGGGGTTCTTTAGGATCTCGTATCCTATTTAGCGCCAACACGTTAGCGACTTTACTAGCTTGCTCTGCAGGATCAAACCCTAATCCACTAGCTGTCTATGAGATCTCTAGAATCACAGCTATTTAAAGTCGTTAGGTCTCTCCTCTAAGACGGCACCGAGTTGTAGTTAGTAGTGTAACGGTAGTTCTCCTAAGTCGTTTAAGGGTGGGATATTATTTAAGTACAGCCGTCCCTAGCAGGCGTGATCTTTTTTATATAATGTAAGGATATAGGGCACTGTATTATAAGAAGTAGCATATAGGAGTGCAAGTTAGATATGAGTTGGTGTAATCCTATAGGTCTACTACAAAGGATATAAAAAAGATAAAGGAGGAGTGTAAGGCTTCCTACCCCTTAAGTATCTGTATTAGGTCTGACTCTGCTAAGCCTAGCGTGCCCGTAGATCTACTCCCGTCTGTCACCTAAATCTACCCTAACCCTTAAACTCCTACACTACCACCCTATAGTGTTGGTGCTATGCACTGCCTTATAGGTCCAAATGTACCCCATGTAAGGAGGCATCCTTACATACACTTAGGTTACACTTAGACCTATAAGGTAATGTATAGTAAGCAACAGCATAACATGGCAACATAGGAGTTCTAGGGTTAGGGTAGATTTAGGCAATAGATGGGAGTAGATTATAGGGTACGCTAAGGGTAGCTAAGTTAGACCTAAGATAGGTATTTAAGGGGTAGGAAACTATATGCTCCCCCTTTATATTTTTTGTATCCTTTATAGTAGACCTATAGGATTGTACTAACTTATATCTAACTTACACTCCTATATGCAACTTCTTATAATATAGTGCCCTATATCCTTACATTATATAAAAAAGATCACGCCTACTAGGGACAGCTGTACTTAAATAATATCCTACCCTTAAACGACTTAGGAGAACTACTGTTATACTACTAACTACAACTTTGTGCCGTTTTAGAGAAGAGACCTAATGACTTTAAATAGCTGTGATTCTAGAGATCTTATAGACAGCTAGTAGATTAGGGTTTAATCCTATAGAGCAAGCTAGTAAAGTTGCTAACGCGTTAGCACTAAATAGGATATAAGATCCTAAAGAACTCCCTTATAGTATAGAGGCAATTATAAATAAGAGTGCTAATAGCTATAAGCTACTAGAAGTTAGACTCTTCTATATTAACTATAACTTAATACACCCCTAAACATATTAAAGATGCTAATGTTAAACATCACCTAAGATAATAATGGTTAACTGCTATAAATGACAACTAGGCAGACTACTACTATAGGCACAACTATAGGGCCATCTAAGACCCCCCTAGATTAAATTACAAACCTTAAAAATGAGATGCAAGAGCTTAAAGCAATAATAGCTACCCTTGTAGCTAGCTAGACCTAAATACTATCTATACTACTACTAGTAGTAGACACCCTAGTGTGCACTATTAAGACTAATGATGCTAAGGACAAACAGCCTACACTACTAACGCAAAACACGCCTAGCACCATGCAACTGCCACTTATTAGCGCTACTTAATTACCATTAATCCTAGTTCTACCCTAACTAAATGTTAAAGAACATCTACACCATTATAAGAAATCCACCATTTCTAAACAAATCACACTACTAAGTAATAGCATTAAACATACCTTCCTATAGTAGAGCGCCATTATTTAGGACTAACTTATAGTTAACAAAGACCATTACCCTACTAACGTGTTATAATAAGCATTAATATAGGGAACTATAACTAGCTTAGTAAAGAAATACCTAGAACTATAATACCTATCTAATGCACATAGTTTCTAAAGTGTAGACGAAATGATGGACCTATTAGGATTGTATTACCTTATAGGTAACAAGACAGAATAGGCCTAGAACAAATTCAACAACATGTAGATAGGAGAAAAGGGCCACTCTTATGAATCCTTCCCTAAGTTTAAAGCCTACTTCTAAAGTGTAGCTATTACTAGATAAGTATTATAATTAGAGTAGTTTTAATATATGTAGAACAAACTCACACTGCAATTCTACAGCTATATAGCAGTTATTAAGAATTAATAGAATAGCAACTATTAGGTTATAGTCTAAGAGCTTACTGCGTTTAATTAGGAATAGTAGAGGAATAATAAGCTAAGCTTCCTAGGCATAATGGCAAAGCCTAGCTCTACTAGAACTGTAGAACAGGCTAAGCTAACAGCTCTAAGACTAACCTAACTTACTCCTACTTCTACTCTTCCTCCATTTAACTAGACTCTATTCTTTACCTAACTAAAGCTGGACATTATAGGGCCTGCCTAAACTCCTGCTATGCTAGCTACTACTAGGAACTGCTTTAAGTGTAGAAAGCTAGGCCACTTCTAGGATAAGTGCCTACTTAACACTATAGTAAAGGAAATAGACTAGGAGGCCCCTAAGTCTAAGGAACAGTAGAAGGAAACTATAGAACTCTAGTTAGACAGGAACCTAGAGGAAAACGATGAGGCCTAGGGGAAGGCTCCTTCCTAGGTCTATGTAAATGTAATCTATAAGATCTTAACCTTTAAGAACTCTTAGGCAGAACCTAGTTCTTAGTTAACACTACACTAAGTCTAAATGGACTTAGGGTGTAAACTAAGGCTCTTATAGACATAGCAGTAAACAGATACCTTGTTATTAATAAGCCTTTTATAATATAACTATTAAAAGCGCTTTAGAGCCCTATATAGAAATTACCCTACTCTATACCTATATATAGATATTAGCAAAAAATCTAAAGCTATGTATTAGAGTATATTTAGTTACACTTAATAGTTAAAGGACACTAAATATATAACTGCCCTTTTATGCTCCTAGACCTTAGATTGCAAGATGTGATAATTAGGAAGAAGCTTTTTAGCTGCTTCTAAATACTACTTAACTCTATAAAGAGCTGGCTAGTATAGCTAAAGGAGTACCTACTAACTCCTAGCTAGAGTAAGGAACTCACCTTACTCTACTACTTATTAAAAACGTCTATTTAACATCTAGCATACTAGTTGGATGCAAATTGTAGGGATGCTATAATTACCTATAAAGATAAACGCTATATAGGCAAATGCTTAATGGAAATGAAAGTAATAACTTTAGACTATAAAGAGATCCCTAACACTACGCTAAGTCCACCTTAGATCCTAGAGGTGCCTTCCTTACTACTAGCAAAGCCTATGCTAAGCTTCATGCTAGTTTAGATATGTAAGATTAGTGCAAATGCCTTCTACTACTAGATGATGTAAAACGACGCTAAGTTCTTCTAGACTAGTATCTATAAGATTAATTAGATTATTTAGGAAAAAGAATTAGAAGAGGATGATAAGATGATATCACTCATCTAGGAGAAGCTCCTACCTATGCACTAAAAGTACACTAACGTCTTCTTAAAATTAGAATCTAATAAATTACTAACGTATTTCATAAGCAACTTGCCCACATAAGCAACTTGCCTACTAAAACACTAGAATATAACTATTACTACTATTACACTACCACTACCCTATATAATGACCCTTATTTAATTATAATTAATTTCTAGTGCCTCTTATACGTATAGGCATTATGCCCTATATTACTACATATACTATAGCACTACTGTTAGCCTATAGAACCCACCTGCTAAGTAGCCTTACTTGCTACCTCTATATAGACTTAAGCATCTACCTTAGCACTATAAGGATGCCTCCTTACTTAGGGTACACTTAGACCTATAAGGTGTTGCATAGTAAGCAACAGTGTAACGCTAGGTCTTAAACGTATAAGACTTATAGAGGTTTCGTTACGTTGGTTTACTTAACAGAGGAGGTAGGGGATTAGACACAAAGGCTTTTATAAAACGCATTACTAGTATATAACAAATACTGTATTAAGTTGAGCACGAAGCTCCTATCTAAGAACTAACTATCTACTTATATAGTGGTGTCGTGCTAAAGGGATATAGGGATAGTAGTGGATATAATAATATATCCATCTATCCTATATATCCATTACGTAGGGTTATGGGACGTGGTTGGCTCTTAGGACCTAGCGTCCTAGGAACCCTGCCATTCCTGCAACCTTCCTAGTTCCTGCGCCCTTAGATCCTAGGAGCCACTTAACTCCTAGGCCCCTCTAATCTACTTAGTCGTAGAGCCTAAAAGGGTCTGGCGCTATTAGGAGTCTAGTGTTAGATACCCTGTTCTACTACCTAAATCCTCCTAACTAATCACGTCATCTTCTTAACTATAACACTAGGTCCCTCCCTTAAGGCCTAGTCCCTTAGGTCTTGCTAAGTAAGGAAATCGCTAACTACTTAAGTAGGGTAGTGCCTACTTAATTACCTAGCAGGTTGCGCTGCCATCATGCCTTCTAATAAACATACGAAATTAAAGCAACGCCAACTTCTTGCTAAACATATCCTTTTAAACAGAGTCCTAATGCCTTCCTATGTATGCTGCGAAAAGAGAGGTCTAGACTGTATTGTCTCCTCTTGTTTAGCCTGCTGTAGTGAATGCGTCTAAGTAAACGCCCCTAGTTGCAATACATCTAGCCTATCTGTCGCCAACTAGGAGAAACTTAAGCATAAGGAAGATTAACTAGATTAAGAGTAGGACCTTGCTAAACTATCTATCCTCTAGGCTTACTAGGCTACTATTAAGAGCCTAGAGCAATCCTAACGACTTAAGAAACAGAGGGCGCTCTTATGTAAGTAGGGTGGTAAGATGTTACGTTATAGCCTCACCACTCTTAACAAGCTAGAAGAGGCTGAGGAGCATGACTAGTAAGAGGCTGAGGCTCGTTCCACTCTTCTAACTCCGTCTAATACTAATTCTAAGGCCTTTGGCCCTAAGCATAACCCTTACTAGGGCCTCTCCCCTAGGTTCTTTAATCGCTTAGGTGCTGACAGTAGAACTCCTCTAGCAACTCTAGGCAGCTAAGGTTGTTTCTCGTTTCCTATAAGTTGTCCGTTAGTTTGTAACCTTTCTATTTAATTAGAAACTCTTTGCAGCGTCCTACTAACCTCTTGTCTAGGATTGCCTTAACCTCATATTTAATAATCTCATTTTTAGGCTAGAGTTTAGTGTTAGTTGCAATTAGGGTATTCCCTCTTACTAGTTCTAATAACAAGACATGAAACACTAGGTGGAGTTTAGAGTTCTTAGGTAGCTGTAGCCTGTAATTAACTAAGCTAACTTTATCTAATATTTTAAATGGTCCTAGTTTCTTAAAGTCCAACTTCGTACTTAGCTGTTTCGTTTTAATGTGTTTTTAGAGTAGGTATACTTTATCCCCCTCCTTAAAGGCAGGTTCTATACTACGCTTCTTATTTACATATATAGTAGATCATTCATTTAAAAATTAGATATCCGTTATAAGTTGTTTGTAGAACGATTTCAGTTGTTCCACTACAATTATGGCTTGCTTAGCTTATGATTGATCTAGTCTTAGTTACCTATATGCTTCTAGCTAGTAGCTGTAATTAGCAAAGAACAGTAAGACTTTCGTTACTTCTGCTATTACGCTGTTATATGCGAACTGTGTAATAGGTAAAATCTAGACCTAATTATCCTGTTAATGGTTAACATAACTCTGTAGATATTGTTTAAGGGTTTAATTCAGTCTTTCCGTTTAGCTGTCTATCTAGGGATAGAAAGCTGTTAACAGCTTATGATTTGTTCCTAATAGAGCCATTAATGATTTCTAGAATTTTAAAGTGAAGAGCTTGTCTCTATCTAAGATGATTTCCTCTAGCATGCTATAATTAGCTAATATAACTCAAATGAAGGTATATGCGAGTGCTTTAGCATTACTAGCTTCTAGGTATAGTATGAATTTCCTATACTTCGTAAGTCTTTCTATAATAACGAGGATAGAGTCATACTCTACTCCTATTAGCAGATCCTTAGAGGGTGGTAGCTTAACAACAAAGTCTAAAGCTATTAATTTCCACGCTCCTTTTAGTACTAGTGTTGACATGAGCTGTCCATAAGGCAAGTGCCTATTAGATTTTAACTTACTGCAAATGTTGCACTCTCTTACTACTGTTTCTACTTACTTCCGCAAACCTAGGAAGTAGTAGTGTTAGGCGATTTGTTCAAAAGTTTGTGTTACTCCCTAATAGCTGTGTGCTAGCAACAAGTGTTGTTCTTACACCTGTAAGGATGCCTCCTTACTTAGGGTACACTTAGACCTATAAGGCAGCACGTAGCACTAACACTATAGGGTGGTAGTATAGGAGTTTAAGGGTTAGGGTAAATTTAGGTGATAGATAGGAGTAGATCTACAGGCATGCTATGTAAGGACACAGGGCACCGTATCACAAGAAGTGGCATATGGGAGTGCGAGTCGGATATGAGTCAGTGCAATCCTATAGGTCTACTACGAAGGATACAAAAAAGATGAAGGAGGAGCGTAAGGCTTCCTACCCCTTAAGTATCCGTATCAGGTCCGACTCCGCTAAGCCTAGCGTGCCTGTAGATCCACTCCCGTCTGTCACCCAAATCTACCCTGACCCTCGAACTCCTACACTGCCACCCTGCGGTGTCGGTGCTAGGCGCTGCCCTACAGGTCTGAATGTACCCCGTGTAAGGAGGCATCCTTACACGCTAGGCTTAGTAGAGTTAGACCTAATACAGATACTTAAGGGGTAGGAAGCCTTATGCTCCTCCTTTATCTTTTTTGTATCCTTCGTAGTAGACCTATAGGATTGCACCAACTTATATCCAACTTGCACTCCTATATGCAACTTCTTATGATATAGTGCCCTATGTCCTTACAACACTAGCAGGCGTCTCATTTAACTTAGGACATACACTAATCCTTTATATTAAATCAGTCCTTATTCATTAATAGCGAAGTCACCTTTAACCTTGTTTAGGACTTACTTTGCGCACTCGTCTATAGTGTAAGCATTCTTAAGTCTCTGCTCTAGGTTAGTATCTTCTATAGTAGTAATTGTAGCTAGTAACTTGTTGTACTATATCCCTATGTCTGTTTCTTTTAGGATTGCTCTAGGTCTTTCTTATTTCAGGCTGATGTAGTTGGTCTGTCTGCTAAGAGCATCTGCTCTTGCGTTCTTAGAGCCCTTATGATATGTTATTATAAAGTTGTAGGCTATAAGGGTTTCTACCTAGTAGACTTGTCTATAGTTTAGAACCTTAGTTGTAGTGAAGTATATAAGGTTTTTGTAATCCGTCTATACCTACATAGGGTAGGTGGATCCCTTAAGATATACTCGCTACTGCTTAAAGGTAACGATAATAGCTAGTAGCTCCTTGTTATAGATGTTATAGTTAAGCTCTATAGGTAATAGTTTTCTAGAGTAGTACGTGATTGGTTTAAACTTACTGTTCTTATCTAGCTGATTTAGACATGCTCTAATCACAAAGTTAGAAGAATCTGTTTTAAGGATAATCTTCTTCATAGGGTTAAATGTAGTAAGGATAGGTGCCTCTGTGAACTTCGTCTTAAGTTCCTAGAAAGCAGACTCTGCCTTAGCTGTCCATTTAAACGTGAGGTCTTTCCTAGTAAGCTCTATAAGTAGTTAAGCTACCTTAGAATATCCTATAATAAACTGACAGTAGAAGTTGGCAAAGCCTAAGAAGGCTTGCACTTCCTTAACTATAGTTAGTGTTAGCTATTCTAACACTACAGTGACCTTTGCTTAGTCTATTTTAATGCTGTGTGTTCTAATAATGTAGCCTAAGAATTCAACTTAGTTCTTATAGAACTTGCATTTCTCTAGTTTAAGAAGCAGATTGTACTTCTCTATCTTCTTTAGGACAAGTTTTACATGTTTAACATGCTCTTCCTTACTTGCTAAGTATACTAGGACGTCGTCTAAGTAGATAATAACAAAGATGTCTAGATGCTTATGTAAAGCGTCATTCATTAGTCATTGTATAGATGCAGGTGCATTCGTTAGCCTAAAGGGCATAACTTAATACTTAAATAAACTATAGTAGGTGTAGAATGCTGTTTTCTACTCTTCCCTAGACTTAATTTAGATTAAGTTGTAGGCTCCTTATAGATCTAGCTTACTAAAGATCTTTGCTCCTTAGAATCTATTATGTAGTTCGTTAATTAAAGGTAGGGTGTAACATATTTCATAAGCGAGTTGCTGTCCTAAGTAGGTCGCTAGCAAAAACACTAAAACGCGTCAACTTAACAAAAGTAAACATGCTACTACTAACATAAGCCTAAGACTCTAATAAAGAGGATAGAATATTATAAGCTATTTAAGCAATTAAGTAAGGCCATTGTCAAAGTATTTAGTTAGCTTTAGAATCGTACAATGTGCCCTGTACAACCTTACGTAACAGGATTTATAGGATGACTTCTCAACACAACTCTACTCCTAACTCACGTAAGTTGACTCTGTACAAAGAGTTAGCTCTCGTTTAGTACATCCTTAACCTAGATTCACGTGGATTTCCACCCTAGCCGCAAGGCGTGCAAGAAATAGCAGACCTTCTGCTCTCTAAACGAGGCAAGGGCCCTATTAGGAAGAACTAGACTACTAACTTCATTAAGCGTTGTACGGAAATCAAAGCAAAGTTTAGTTAGAAATACGATTATAAACGAGCAAAATGTGAAGATCCTAAGATAATTCAAGGGGGGTTCTCTCTTGTACGAAACACTATCGCAAAATATAGCATCTTAGAGTAGGACATCTACAACTTTAATGAAGCAGGTTTCATAATAGGAGTTATTGCTACTATAAAGGTAGTCACAAGCTTAGAAGCAAAGAGCTGTCTAAAGACTATACAGCTAGGAAATAAGGAATGGGTGTTAATTATCTAAGGTGTTAATTTGTACAGATGGGCACTCCCGCCATTTATCATTTTCAAGGCACAGAATCACCTCTCTGCTTAGTACGAGGACTTAGGATTACTAGACGATTAGGTGATTACGCTAAGTGAGAATGGGTGGACTTTAAATTTAATTAGATACGAGTGGATTCAACACTTTGATTAACATACAAGCACTTGTACGATCGGAACCTATCGCCTTCTTATACTTAATGGGCATAAGAGCCACATCTCTACTTAATTTCAACACTACTATATAGAACGGAAGATAATCACCCTTTATATGCTACTATACTCCTCATACATACTTTAGCCTCTTAATGTGAGCTGCTTTATGCCACTAAAGCTTTTGTACGGAAAGCAGATTAAAACCTTCGTACAGAACAGGGTAAATCATATCACGAAGCTTAAGTTTCTCTCTGCATTTAAAGAAGCATTTAAAGCTACATTTATAGAGCAGAACATTAAGAGTGGGTTCTAAGCTATAGGACTAGTTCTGTACAAGCTGCAGAATGTCCTCTCTCACTTGAATCTGCACTTAAGAACTCTAACTCCTCCTATAGTTAAGAGTAACAATTAGACTTTAAAGACTCCTTAAACTATAAGGGAGCTTGATTTTTAGACAGAGTATATTAAGAACTGTATCGTACAACATTAGGATAGCTCTCCTACCTTAATTAATAATGCACTAAGCTAGCTTGCTAAAGGGGCATAAGTTATGATGCATTCTGCTGTTCTACTTAAGGTAGAAGTTAAGGCTCTATAAGCAGCAAATGAACAGAAAAAGAGGAGGGAAAGGAAGCGCAAGAGGCGTATAATGTAAGGGGGTAGTCTCTCTATACAAGAGGGGGAGGATATCATTTAGAGTGCTAAGGTTGAAGCTTAAGTCCGTACAGAGGTGGCAAGTGAGAGTAGTCGTTAGGTGGGTTCTACAGGCCGACAGCAGCGCTGTGGTACATGTGGTAATATAGGCTATAATGCTTGTACGTGCAAGAGGCACTAGAAATCAATTGTAATTAAATAAGGGTCATTATGTGGGGTAGTAGTGGTGTAGTAGTAGGAATAGTCATATTTTAGTGTTTTTGCTAGCAACCTACTTAGGACAGCAACTCGCTTATGAAATACGTTACCTATCTTTTACTATAATGTTGTTTAACGCTTAATAATCCACACATAACTATAGGGAGCCGTCTTTCTTTAGCACGAAAAGCACTAGACTTCCTACTAGTAATATAGATAGTTTAATGAATCCCTTTGCTAGGTTGTTATTAATGTACTCCTTAAGTACCTTTAGCTCTTTTTCTAATAGCTAATATATTAGTCTAAACGGTAGACTCTTATCTTTCTCTAAGGGTATCTTACGATCCTATAGTTAGTGCTTAGGAAGCGCCTCGTTCTTAGGGCCTTCCTAGAATAGCTGTTTGTATTCCTTATACTCTACTAGTATACTCGTTAGTGAGGATGCCTAGGCTAGGTCATTAGGCTCTATAGAGGTTGCACAAACCTCGCGTTAGCCCTAGGAGGGTCCCTCCTGCTATGTTGTGCCTGTTCGTTTACATACGCATTAGCTCATTATAACTTCTTTGTTCTGCTAGTTAATCTAGGGGTTGTGTTCCTTAAGCTAAGGCATACTAAGGATGCACGCATAGTTGTCTATGTGTACGATATTAAATTAGATTGTTTCCTTATGTCCTTATAGCATGACCATCTCTAATAGGACTGTCTTGAGGATTACTATTCTGTTGTTAGTTGAGATAGGTTCTCTATCTACTACTATAAGTAGGTAGGGGTTAGCTTTCAGTTACGTCCTAAAGCCTTACGTATCTACTACCTTTTTTGTTATAAAATTGCCTATTGCTCTAGAGTCTATCATTGCTTAGAGATGTCGCTTCTATATCTTAGCAACTATGTATAGCTACATGCTACCTGTTATAGCGCATAGCTAGTTTGTACTAGGCCTCTTCTTGTTGCTTGCTAGTAGCCTACTGTTAAGGACTCCTAGTTTTTTAACTCATCTAAGGAGTAGTAGTTATGTTCATCATCCTCTATTAGCAGTCTAGAGGAACGTTGTCCCCCTTGTTCTTCTACTTGTTTTAGTAGGTGTAGGTTCGTTTCCTACGCTAGCAATCCTACTATAGGCGATTCCTATTGTAGTTATCCTATAGAGCGTCGTCTCTAGACAATTTCTCTTATCTCCTACTAACTGTAATATATAGGTTTAAGGGTGTTAGGGAAGTGTTGATTCTTTTCCTTCTAGGGTTAGTGCATGTAGCACAGCATGTAGCAACTCTCCTAGTCCATGTATTAGTGCTAGGGGTGATTAATCTTTATTACATTTTGTTGCGTTAACTCTTCTACCCATCTCTTATAAAAAGGGGTCGCCTTTTCTATAGCTTCTTAGAGGTTCTCTACGTCCCTATTAGTAGGTTTATAGTCTATAGCAGCTTAGTCTACTTGCAGCTCCTAGGGTTTAGGTTCCCTAGTGTCTTCTTACTACTCGTCTTACGCGTTATACTCTATAAGTTTATATTTCAACTATATAGTAGCTTCATTTAAGGTATGGTTTGCTCCTTAGGGTTCCTGCCTATAGGTACCTAGGCTAACACCTCATTATATAGACTGTAACTTCCTAGTCTTGTTAAGTACCTTGCTATCTAGCTAGTGCTAGCAGTATAGGAATTGCTTAGGGAGTTCCTTAGTTAAGCATGCTCTACCTATATATGTCTACTACTCTAGGTAGGTTTTCTTTAAAGGTAATCTCCCTCGCATCTTCCTTAAATTCTTTTAATCTAAGTTTCTAGGACTCTATAAGTTCCCTTTTAGTAGGTTTGTATTCTTCATTACTTAAAGGGCCTCCTTTAGGAGTGCTATTGCTACTAAATCCCTAGTTAGGTTTGTTAACAAACGTAGCGTTTAATTAATTCCCCTAACCCTACTAGGTGGCGTTAAGCTGTTTACTAAACTTACGTCCCCTGTTTCCTTTTTTAGGCTGCCTACAATCCTGTGCTATATAGCTAGGTTTGTTATAGTTAAAACAGAGTCGTTCCTTAAGCTGTTGCTCTTTATTAGAGTTGTGAGTTCGTCTACTTAGTTTGAACGTAGCGTTGAGCTCTATTAGCTAAGGCTAATGACTCTTCTAATAACGTTTCTTCTAAGTCTATTAGTAACTAGACAATCCTCCTTTTTTCTTAAGTTAGCGTTTGTAGATATAGTTGTTGATTTTCTACGCCAGCTTAATCATTTCCTTAAGGTTGTTAGGTTTGTTGGATTAAGAGATCTTATCTTTTATATGATCCTTTAACCCTATGTAGTACTAGTCATATATAGCCTTATCTCCCTAATTAGTAAGGGGGGCATGCTGCTAAAACTTAGTAGTATAGGTAACAGCTAATCCCTTTTGTCTAAGGGCCTATAGAGCCTGCACTACGTTCCTTCACGCGTTAACATCCCTAAAGTTTGCCTTAAGTTGTTTAACAAAACTAGCCTAAGAGATGAAGATGTCCTTAGTTCCCTAGTTAGCAGATGTAGTAACCCTCCTATCTAAGGCGCAGTGACTCATGTAGTCACTAAGGTAGTTTAAGATCTAGTCTAAGGCAGGGCCCCTAAGGAGGGCCACAGCCTATAGGACCTGCTGTACCTTAAAGGCGAAGTGCTTAGCATTAAAGGCCATCTATAGTTTAGTCTAGATAAGGAAGCTTTTAAGCTTCTTGCAATCCCTATTAAAGGTGTCTAGGAAGGCAATCTTAAGCTTGTCTAAGGGATGTAGTCCTCTAGGTGTAGGCGTAGTTATAGGCGAAGGGACAGGCTTAGTCGCAAGCTTCCCCTTTAACCCTACGTTTAAGCTGGAATCGTTTCTAACTATGTTGCTTCGTGTATGAGCTAGTACCTTGTACAAGTGGTGCTTAAAGTGTAACGCTAGGTCTTAAACGTATAAGACTCATAGAGGTTTCGTTATGTTAGTTTACTTAATAGAGGAGGCAGGGGATTAGACACAAAGGCTTTTGTAAAACGCGTTACTAGTATATAACAAATACTATATTAAGTTGAGCACAAAGCTCCTATCTAAGAACTAACTATCTGCTTATATAGTAGCGTCGTGCTAAAGGGATATAGGGATAGTAGTGGATATAATAATATATCCATCTATTCTATATATCCATTACGTGGGGTCGTAGGATGTGGTTGGCTCTTAGGACCTAGCGTCCTAGGAACCCTGCCATTCCTGCGACCTTCCTAGTTCCTACGCCCTTAGGTCCTAGGAGCCACTTGACTCCTAGGCCCCTCTAATCTGCTTAGTTGTAGAGCCTAAAAGGGTCTGGCGCTGTTAGGAGTCTAGTGTTAGATACCCTGTTCTACCACCTGAATCCTCCTAACTAATCACGTCATCTTCTTAACTGTAACAAACAGCTTAACATAGTAATATAGGAGTTCTAGGATTAGGGTGGATTTAGGTAATAGATAGGAGTAGTTTAGGAGGTACACTAAGGCTTAGCTAAGTTAGACCTCATTTAGGTGCATAAGGGGTAGGAAGCCATAAGTTCCCCCTTTATCTTTTTTGTATCCTTTATAGTAGACCTATAGGATTACACTAACTTATATCTAACTTACACTCCTATATGCCACTTCTTATAATATAGTGCCCTATGTCCTTACAAGTACTCTAAAGTATATCCTCTCCCTCTTATATAAAGAGACTGCCCCCTTACATTATACACCTCTTACGCTTCCTTTTCCTCCTCTTTTTCTATTCATTTACAGCCTATAGAGCCTTAACTTCTACCTTAAGTAGAATAGCAAAATGCATCATTATTTCTACCCCTTTAACAAGGCAGCTAACAGCATTATTAATTAAGGTAGGAGAGCTGTTCTAATGTTATATAATACAGTTCTTAATATGCTCTGTTTAAAAGTTAAGCTCCCTTATAGTTTATAGAGTCTTTAAAGTCTAATTGTCACTCTTAACTATAGGAGGAGTTAGAGTCCTTAAGTGTAGATTTAAGTAAGAAAGAACATTCTATAGCTTATATAGAACTAGTCCTATAGCTTAGAATCTACTCTTAATGTTCTACTCTATAAATGTAGCTTTAAATGCTTCTTTAAATGTAGAGAGGAACTTAAGCTTTATAATATAGTTTAGCCTATTCTATATAAAGGTTTTAATCTAACGTCTATATAAAAGCTTTAGTAGCATAAAGTAGCTTACATTAAGAGGCTAAAGAATATGTAAGGAGTGTAGTAGCATATAGAGGGTAATTATCTTCCATTCTATGTAGTAGTGTTAAAATTAAGTAGAGAGGTAGCTCTTATGCCCATTAAGAATAAGAAGGTGATAGGTTCTAACTATATAAGCATTTATATGTTAATTAAAGTGTTAAATCCACTTGTACCTAATTAAATTTAAGGTCCACCTATTCTTACTTAGTGTAATAACCTAATTGTCTAGTAATCCTAAGTCCTTATACTAAGTAGAGAGGTGATTCTACGCCTTAAAAATAATAAACAGTAGAAGTGCCCATCTATACAAATTAACACCTTAGATAA
This sequence comes from Pseudogymnoascus sp. 05NY08, assembly GCA_001662605.1. NCBI lineage: Eukaryota > Fungi > Ascomycota > Leotiomycetes > Thelebolales > Thelebolaceae > Pseudogymnoascus > Pseudogymnoascus sp. 05NY08. The sequence continues at coordinate 15,941 of KV458890.1, forward strand.
TTAACACCTACTCTCTATTCCTTAGCTATATAGTCTTTAGACAGCTCTTTGCTTCTAAGCTTATAACTACCTTTATAGTTAAGTATAGTGTGTATTTGGCTCTATTTTTCATGTGAGAATTACTCTTGATTATAGTAAGTAGGGCTGCTTATATAGGCCTTAAAAGCAGTGCGTACGTTAAATGGAAATGGAGTAATTGAAGTAATAGTAGCTATAATTACTATACTATACTATAGTTGTAGGAGGTAGGAGGTAGGATTTAAATTTTCTACAATACTATTCTACACTGCCATTTCGCAGTTGGGCCAGCCAGCTCGCAAGCTAGCATATCTTACAGTTGGGCTAGAACATATATAAGCTACTATAGATGGACTATATAACAAATATAGATCATAAAAAATATATAAAAGCATTAAGCCTCTAGTAGCTTATTTAAAAGCCATTAGTTATTCTAGTTACAATATTATAAATCACGTGACACACATATTTTTTTGCCCTGTTTGGTGGCAATGGAGACCACTTCCCCTATCTCCCCATCACAAAAACGTCGGAATAAAGAAAAGGGGTAAAAATACTATCAATCACATCCCCTAACATCATCCCATCTCGCGACCGAGTCAAGCGTACTTACTCCGTACCTATCTGCGCCATAGCCGTCCCCATCCCGCGTCAGGAAGGGGAGAGGATACAGGGATGTCTCACCTAGACAGACACACTCCCTACCTCGCATTTTCCCCTCGAACAACTCACTGAGTGAGGACACATACAACGATAGCTACAACCCCCTCCTCGGCCCAGGACCTGCACACTCATCGCTTCTCCAAATCCCGATTCAAAATCCCCATCCCGACGCCCTCCCGCTGTCGGACACGTCGTGATATTCCGGCACTCACTCATCCAGAAGCGACGTCGCTGTCCTCTCTCCCCAGCCACTAGCATCCGCTCCGTACCCCTCCGTACCGAGGAAGTAGTCCTCGATCTAGCTAAGCGCGCCTCCGATCGCCCTCTCGCTCGGCCTGTAACAGCGACACACACCTAGGAGACAGCCACACAGAGGCGCCAGAGGCGTAACTCCCCTAACCTCCGTGTGTCGGTCGGCGTCTGGTATAATCTCCACGGCACCGCGCAATAACCCATTTCCGCCTCTTAGTAGGTAATTATCCCCCCCCCCCCCCGCGTATTTGATTGAGGGTTTTTAGGAGGATGTGATATGTTATAGGGTTGGTGGTATGGTGTGTAGATAGGAGTGTAGGATCTTGGATTTCTTAGTTGTTGACGGGGGAATTGGTAGTTAGTGTTGATATCTCTATACTTTCTATAGAATATAACTATTATACTTGCTACTTATGCTAGTTACTATAGCCCTACAAGACGTCGGCACGTCGGGACAAGGCCGTCAAGGGTCCTCCGTAGTCCCACAGAATTTAGAGGAGTGTACCTGCGACTGTGGTGGTTGTAGTGGTGCAGTACGGTGCTCTGTTCTGGGGATGGGTCCGGGAGGGTACGGGAGGGTACAGGGAGGGTACAATCATACTACAACAGCCTCACATCTAGCACTGTATAAGCACCCTATAGCACTCCACAGTACTACATACTTGCTCTCTATAGCACTTTTATGGCACTCTAATACTCTAAAGACTGCACTTTAGGTTTTCGCAGTTTGACGTAGAGTAGAACAACCAACTGCTAGATTACTCTGTGTTGTACTACTACTATGCTATATCGACTACGGTACTCTACTCTACTCTATTATCCATTACACGATTGTAGAGCACAACAACACTATTAGAGTTATCTATTAGAATTCTCTGTAATCTACTAAGCTACTACTCTACTACTCTATCTACCTACTCTACCTACTCTACTACTTACCGTATAAACAAACCCTAAACACCCTATACACAAATCTATAAAATACAGCCACCACATATAATCTGCGCTTATGGTCTCTCCCGCTCCCCCCACCCCACTCGCTTCTTTCCAGTCACGCCGCCATTTCTGGGAGTCGACGTGGGAGCCACTGAGCCACTGTACTGCTGCACATCTCCATGGTGGAGCACTCTAAACTCAACTACTCCTACCCTCAATCAGATATACTCTTCCTTCAAACTCTCTCCATTCTACCCTCACTCTCTTCCAACAAACCACCGACACATCTTGACTGATTCCAACTATCGCTGTCGCCTCCCTCTCCGCCCTCCCCTCCCACCTCCTTCCGCCCCTTCCGCCCACTGCTCCGTCAGCAAAATTAAAGATACAACCACCCCCGAATACATACAACCCACCCCTTTCGCCACGATCACTCCTCGACTTCCTGTTGGACACGAAGGGACGAGGAGACACCCGGAATTTCCCCCTGTACGCGGCCACACATCACACATAATCCCCGATCAGACAGAAACTTTGCGACGACCGACCCATCGACCATCCCGACGCCCATCGCGTCGCTGAAACAAAATCCATCGTGGCCCCCGTAAAAGTCATCGCGACGACTTCGACACCTCCCTCATTTCATCAGACGTTGTCTTCGGTCGCGAACTTCGTCACCCGCGATGAATAACAACGTGAACATGGCCGCCCTGAATGCGATGGGCGGCGGCGCCGTCGGTGGCGCTGTGTCCATGATGAACAACGGCGTCCCGGGAAACCAGCGCGCCTTGCCCGTGGACGACTCCCAGCAGAGGGCTCGCCTGAACACATATATCTACGAATACTTCATCTGTAACGAGATGTACGATTGCGCGAGGGCGCTCATCAATAGCGAGCAGCCCGTCAACCTCCTCAAAGGGAGCCCCAACCAGCAGCGCGATGCGAACGGGAACCCCGTCGATGGCGTTGGCTCCGACGATATGGAGGACTCCAAGGAGGGTATCGATATGAAGAGGCCGGATGACTTACCCGCCCCCAACCTCCCTAGGGAATCTTCCGAGAGTTGCTTCCTCTTCGAGTGGTGGAGCTTGTTTTGGGATATGTTCAACGCGCAGAGGGGCAAATCCGAATCGCAAAACGCGCAGCGCTATGCAAACTACACTCAGGTAAGTCGTGTCGCAATGCAATACTTAGATGCTCTGTGGCTAATATTCGTGATAGGCTCAGTCGAGGTTCAAGCAGGAGCAACAACAGCAAATGCTCCGCGCGATGAGCCAAGGCGGGATGATGGGCATGCGTGGCCAGCCAAATGGCATGGGGATGGCCCCGAACGACCTTGCCCGCAAGGCTATGCAGAATAACAATCGTAATATGTATGTTTTGTCAGAAGCATTGGGATAGAACAGCGCTAATCAAAATCACAGAACTCCTCAGCAACAAATACAGCTGATCGCACAACAACAAGCAAAGCAGCAGCAGCAACAACAACAACAACAGATGCAACGAGACGGCTCCGATATGGACGGCAACCGCCAACAGAGGCCGCAGTCACCCGGGTCCGCTGAGGGCGCGCCGTCGCCATCGAAACGCCCCCGCCTCGAAAACGCGCCGTTCAACCCTGCCCAGGTAATGATGCCGAACGGAAGAGGACAGGGCATTCCGGGCCAGCAGGGCGCCGGTCCCGCTGGCGTCGCACCAAACACGCAGATGCTCCTTGCCAATGGTATCAACCCTGGCAACTTGACCGCGCAACAATTCCAGAACTTCCCTGGCCAGGCGCAGGGTCCCAAGGCCTTGCAGCAATATAACAACAACCTCGCCCAGCACCAGCAAAGCCAGATGCCTAACAAGGGAATGGCCAATCCAAATGGACCGCAAGGCCAGGGCTCTCCCATGATGCCGAACCAAGACGGCGGTATTGCGGGCTACTACAACGCCGAGCCGAATGGTATGCGACCGGGGTCTAACGTAGGAGGGCCTAATAATGGTAGCCACGCCCTGCAAGACTACCAGATGCAGTTAATGCTATTGGAGCAGCAGAACAAGAAGCGATTGTTAATGGCCCGACAAGAACAGGATGGATTGACTAATAACCGTGACGGGTCTGGTGGTCCTGGTGGACCTGGTGGACCGGGGCCTAACGGACAATCTTTCCAGGGAACATCGCCGCAGGGAGCTCGATCCGTCAACTCACCAAATCCAAATGATATGAAGCGCGGGACACCACAGATGAACACGACGGGCGTGCCTTCGCCAGTACCTGAAGGCCAGTCTCGCGGATCTCCTGGCTCAATGGGCTTTATGCCCGGGAATATCGACCCGAACATGACGCCTCACTTTTATGGAAAGGTTAATGGAATGGAGGGAGGCATGATTGGTGGCGTGCCGAATGTTATGCGTCCCCCGAGTTCGCATCCTACTGCATTCAACGCCAATGGCCAGCCAAACCAGCAGCAGATGATCAACATGCAACGAGCCCAGCAGCAACAGCAGCAGGGCAATGTCAATCAACAACAAGTCCAGGGCTGGCCTGCTGGGCCTAATGGTACCCCTATGATGCAACAAGCATCGCAACCAGGAGCGCCGACACCACAGCCAGTTGGGACGCCTCAACAACGCGCCATGCCACCACCATCTGCACCTGCTGTTGCTCAGGTAGCGAACGGCCGCACAACAACCTCTTCCCCACAACAGCCCGCCGCACCCCCTACTCCATCCCAAACTACCAAGGCAAACCCCAAGGCGAAGAAGGATACCAAGCCCAAGGTAATTAAATCCCGCTCTACACCATTTATCATAGTATATTGAAGCTAACACTCTCTCCCAGCGAAACACAAAGAAGGCACCAGCTCCCGCAGGAATAACACCCGCTGCCGAGGGTACCACGGAAGCAGCGACGCCTACACCCGCGACGCCGATCACGCCGATGCACGCCCAGAGCTTCAACAAGAATGGGCAGAACAACGGACAAGCGAACGGCCAGCCAGCAGCGCCGGCCGTCTCGCAGCCTCCTGTTATCACGCAGCCGCAGCCGGAGCCCGTGCAGAACGGCGTGTTCTCAATGGACGATAGTACTTTCATGTCGGGCATGTCGATGGATTTCGCCAACCCCACTGCGGGCGGCAGCGATGTCCTCCAGGACTTCGACTTTGACTCTTTCCTCAATAACAACGACGATAACGCTGACAACTTCGGCTTCGGTGACCCCTTCCTCGATACCGAGGTGGCTATCGCCGAGTAAAACCCCCTCTGCGCAGTCTCTCGTTGCTTTATATCGAAAGGGAGGGGGGTTGTCACAAACAACAACTCCTGCGCCCCTCAACTCACCTCACCCTCACGCATACTCCCACTTAAAGGCGTTCATCTATCTCTCACTCACGTCACATCACATCACATCACAAAACAACCGAGCAATATGGAGATACCTGCGAATAAATGGCGTTTTCTTCGTTCGTTGTAGTCAAAGTCACCACCGGTTATACCACTCCTCTGTGCATTATTCACGTCAAATCATCATCGCCCTTTTTAACTTGTTCACTATTCTCCCCTTCCCCCTTTATTTCCTCAATTATCTTGGGTCCGGGAAGGGAGGCGCGCTGGGTCTTTGCTTTTTGCTTTTTTCATTTTCTTTGGTTGGGGGGTTAAAGGGGATTTTCTTATTTTAGAGAAAGAAAAAGCTGATAGTTCTTTTTTTGATCATCGTCATCATCGTCGTCGTCATCGTCGTTGGGTTCTGGTTGTTTCACCCCCCCCCCCACCTCCCCTCTTTTTTTCGCTACATAGCCGCCGTTTGTCAAAAAGGGGTTCGGAAAGTTTTTTTTCGGTGTGGTCGGTTGGTTGGGGTCCCCCTACTCTCGCTAGCGCTGTGGTGGATAAAAAGGCGCGGCTACGATACAGCCTGCTGCCGGTGGTTCTACGCACACGTACACGCCCGAACATAAAAAATCGCGCAAGGAAAGCAGCGGATGGTGGGGGAGGCGAGTGGGCGGCGGGCGGGCTTGTTGAGAGGTGTCTCGGGAGGCGGGGGGGGGAGACGAACAGGCAAGGGGGTGGGGATCGTGCACGACCACACTTATACGCATGTCTCGCAACACAACGCAACGCACCACTCTAGCCGCAGCGCACGACCCTCGTCAACAGGCCAATAGGGGAGGGGACGGAGGGTGGAAAAGAGAGAGGGTTGGGAGAAAAGTTGAGAGAGAGAGGTGGGGGGGAGAGGGAAGAAGATGGGGTGGGCAGGGAGTACAGGAAGGGTAGTCAGGCAGGAAGGTCCTTAACGGTTTCAGGATCTCCTATTTATTAACGGAAGTGGGCGTTTTGGCGGTTGCGAATACTGCGGGGATTGTGTTTTTGTTGTGAAGTGTTTTTTTTTTTTTCTCTCTCTCTCTTTAGTTTGTTTACCTTCCATTTCCCTCTCTCTCTCTCTTCTCTCGAGGGGGGTGGTGGGGGAAGGGGAGGTTTACTACTGCGTGTAACTTTGTGGATTTTTTTTTGGGCGCTTTGTGCCACCGCGGCGAAGGGGGACGTAAGCTATGTTTGTCTGGCCTGGGTTGGCTGGGGTAGGGGGTGCGAAATGGATGGGGGAGAATGAAAGATGAATTATGGTTCACTGACTTTTTTACCGTTTCTTGACTGACTGTCTGTCTATGTGTCTGAATGTCTGCCTGTGTGCCTGCTGATGACGATGATTGATGACGGTGGTGGTGGTGGTGGTGGTGGTGGTGGTAATGGTAATCTCCCAGATCTGATCAGATCGCGCGGTGTAGACCCTACCCTCCTGCTGTGCCGTAGACGTGCTGTGGTGTGGTGTGGTGTGTGGTGTAGCATGTGACTAGATCTAATGCTGTGCCCTCCTGCCCGCTGTGTTGTGTTGTGTCGTGTTGTGCGCTGGTGTCGTGGTGTCGTGATCACCTCGGCTTGGTGTGGTGATCTGATCTGATCTGATCGGGAGGATCGGATGGGATGGAAATGGCGCATCTTACTCTCCCCCCCGCCGCGCCCCTCCCGTACGGAGGACGGGGACCCTTACAGGAGGGCGTCACGACCGAGTCACGGCGGTTGGTAGAATGGTGGCGATGGCGTTACGGACTCGGCTGACATGGCTGGGCTGGATTGGATTGGATTAAGCTAAGCTGACCGAGCAACTGACCGACATGCTGATTAACAGACTGACCGACCGACTCCTCTACGCCCGCCTTACCGACGTTACACCCCCTTTCCCCCCCCCCTCCCCCCGGTGTCGCGTATTTGTCACCCCTGATCCCTCACCCTCCTCCTCTCCCGGGCCCCCGATCTCCGGCACCTGACGTGGATATCCAAAGGGTCTCTAAGGCTGCGGCCTCGGGGGAATAGTGGAGGTAGCTTGGGGGTCGATCGGGGTGTGGATGTGGATGTGGAGCTGTGTAGATGTGGAGATAGTTTGATGGGGGTGATGTGGATGATGTGGATGATGTGGTTGAAGGGAGGCTGGGATGCGCTACACCGGTGAGGTGGGGGATGCAAGGCGGGTGAGGGTGGGTGACGTGCAGCGTGCAGGGAAGGGGGCGGCACGGGAAGGGAGGAGAGTAGGGGAGTAGGGGAGTAGGGGTTGAGGCGGCAGGGTGGTGTGGTTCCACGACTTGGGGGTGGTGTGACGGGGGCTGGTGGGCTTCGAGAAGGGGGGCGGGGGAAGGGAGGGGAGGGGAGTGGCGTAGCTGAGGAAGGGGGGAAGGGGGGGTTCATCTGATGGGGAGGGGGAGGTGATGGATGGTGATGATAGGGGGGAGGGTTGAATTTGGATTTGGATTTATTGTTGGTTGAGAATTGGGAGTGATATTTGAAAAACGTGAGGCTGGCATAATGGGAGTGTTTATGTATGATGATGTTATTGTAGCACAAGAAATCACGATTTGGGAATATCAAATTTGGGTTTACAGAGTATATTGATTTTTAATATAATGTATAGTTGAGATGATTAAAAATCCATCCCCTACGCAAAATAACACATCTCTTTCAGCCTCGCAGCCTTACCTCGTCATCACACGTCACCTTCGCGGCTCCTCAGCCTCGCCCCTCCCTCCCCACTCCCCACCATCCTCCACCAAAACACCTCTCATCCACAACCCCATCACCCATCACCCACCTTCCAGAACCCCCTCACCTGCACCAACCCACCCTACCCGTCACCCATGTCCACTCCCCTCCCCGGCGGCTTCCTGCCTACCCCCCTCTCCCCCACCCCCTCCACCCCCTCCATCTCCTCCCCCCACACCAACAGCGCGCTCCCGCACCCGCGCCCGCGCCCTCTCCGGCCGGGCAGCGGCAGAGAAGAGACGACGAGGCGGTGGGTCGAGAATGCGTTGTTGAAGGTTTCGAGACGGTATGTGAAGAAGTTTCAGCCGGAGGAGATGAGGGAGGGGACCAGGGGGTATGAGAGGATGGGGGATGTGTGTAGGGATTTGGGGGAGGTTGTGGATGTGCTTTGGAGGAGTGGGACGCGTGAGTTGTTCCCTTTCTTTTCTTTTTTCTTTGGCGGATTGCTTGGGTGGATTGAGTTGGGCCCCTGGACTCGGGACGGGGGCAGCCGGGGCGGCTCCTTGCGTTTGAGATGGATGAATTGTTGATGCCTGATGCTGACTGATATGGTGGGGTAGCGAGTCTACAGATTCCGTATTTGTTTAATATCGCACTGGCGATATCGTCATATCTACCAGCCTTTCCGGCTGCGCCGGGGGCGACATTCGGGTTGTTGAGGAAGATGGACCATGCGCTTGCGAGTTTGTTGGTTGGAAAGGATGTGGCGAGCGGGGAGACGCTGCCGGGGTTGGAGGAGGAGGGGAGTGGGATGAGTAGGACGGATATGGTGAGGTGTAAGAGTATTGTTGAGCAGACGCGTGTTGTTGTCGTGGAGGTTATGGGGAGGGAGGGGGAGGTGGAGGATGAGGGGAGTATGGCTACAGAGACGGAGGATGACGCGACGGATGGGGGTGATACGCAGATGGGCTGGGACGAAGACGAATCCGAGCTGCATAACATGGATGTTGCAAAAGTTTACGAGAACACGATTGTCCGGCTCGACGAGGCGTTGAATCGCGGGACGGCGTATGATGTTGGCGCTTCGGGTTGAAGAATTCCTTTCCCCGAGTTACACTCCGACGACTAATGCCGAATGATCTACTGGGCATAAGACAGTAAGGGATGCTGCCACGTGTGGCGGGGGTCAAGACACCTTCGGACGGGATCTGGCAGAGAGTCATTTACAAGGCTATCTATCCCTACCTGTTTGTTTGCTTGCCCACCTTGCCTGTACGCCCGGGGGGGGGAGATCGCCGGAAGTGAAGACTTGCAGAATTCGCATAGCTGCATGAATGTCTTGCGGAAGCCGAAGGACAATGGATTACGTGCTTAGCGCCGTGGATACGAGGGTATCTTATCGGATCTGTATCTAATAATTGACATATTTGCTGTCGTGCTTGGGAGTTGTCTTCATATTTTGTATTTCATAGGCTCTACGTGCGCGTCACGGAATAATGCCGCAACGCCGTGCAACCGTTTACAAGGCAACTTCAGCGCCTCCTATAACCGTCATCCCTTCTACCACCACCGCCTCGACTCTCGTAGCTACGGTCACGGTATCTATCCCTATCCCTGTCGTCGCGCCTCCTTCCATCGTCTCGTGAATCGTAGTGGCGCGTCTCCTTCCTGCGCGGGCTCGGACTCCTGCTTCGTGATTTTTCACGTCTTTCTGGGCTGCGGCTCTGCTTGCCTCCCATTTCCCTCTCCCTCTCCCCCCGCCTCCGTAATTCATCCTCGTCATATACCATTCCGTATCTATCTCTCCTCACTCCATAGTCGTCGGCCTTATATTGCCTCTTCTTCTCCAGCCCGCTCACGCCACCAAAGCCGCCACCGCCTTGCCGCCTCTTAGAGTTCGTTGCTGTGCGCCACGTATCCGACAGCTTCGACACTGACTGTGAAAAGTCGACGTGGATTCGGTGGTCGTCAATAAGCACCCCTTGCATCTTGAAGTAAGCTTGCTCGCAAGAAGCCTGGTCTGCATATTCAATGAAGGCGTACTGAAGACTGTCGCCAGTTCGCTTGTCACGGATGACTTCGCAGGAGAGGATAGTGCCAAAGCGGGAGAAGATCAGCTCAAGGTCCTCGTCTAGGCGGCATTTAGCATGTTGGGCTTGAGGCTGATAGCAGTGTCTTACCTGTCGTTACTGGGTTAAGCTTGCATACAAATAGGACGTTCTCAGGAGGCTTGACTTCAGCGAATGGGAGATCGCCTACCATCTCCAGTGTGAGCGCCTGGGCCCGAGCCTCACGCTCTCGCCGTTGCCGTTCCACGGCTTCCGGGTCCGTCGACTCTTCGAGGTTTTCATCTTCGCCAATACGGACCGTTGCAAGCTGCTCCTTGCTTGGGGGAGGCGATCCAGGAGGCTCAGCCAGTCCAGGTGGGTCGTCATAGGGGTCATCAAGGACGACGGTATGTTTTATGCGGATATCCACCATGGGTCTCCCCTTCTCGTCGCATATTGCCTCGTTTATCTTCTCCAGTGCGTCAAATCCCTCAACAACCTTGCCGAATATCGCAGCCTTGCCATCCAGGTAATCCAACTCATCGCCAAGTGTAATTATAAACTGACTCCCTGCGATTCGCTTGTCGGGGTCTCGTGGCGACTGTACAGTTGCCATGCTAACTGTGCCTCGCTCTGCATGTTTCAGCTTCGGGTTCAATTCGGCTTCGAACGTCCTCTTCGCTGCGCCATCCAGGACTCCCCATATCGAGCTTCCGCCATCGCTGTGTTTCGAGTCCGGGCCGAGTGGGTCGCCGCTCTGAAACGAGAAGTTCTTCTGCACGCCGTAAACGGGCGAGAAGTTGTAGTACTTGACTTTGCAGAGCTTAAGGAAGCTATATCGAGCGGGAGTGTTAGGATCTATGTATTCAGCTACTTGGGCAGTGCGGGGGTAGAATATGGGGTTGCACTCACTTCTCGCAGAGCTTTGGCGCGTAATCGACGAGGAGGTCGATGACGATGTCACCAGCGGAGGTCTCCAAGAGAACACTCATGTTTCCTATTGGGTCGTAAAATATTCAGCAGCGTTTGATTGTGAAATGCGCTTTGCTACAGTCCGCCGTCTCTATTGCACAAATTCATGTCCCAAAATACGTATATTGGTCACTAACCAAGTAGCTCCCCTCATAATTCGCGAGAGTCGAGCCTTGCGATCGATCGATCGGTGGGGATAGGCGCCCAGCCGCGGCTATTTACTGGAGCTCCACAAACGCGCCATTCCCCACCCAGGGAAGGTTTGCTTCCTTGCTTCGTGATGCACATCATTTTATTTCTACGCAAGGGATCACTAGTTATAAATTTAAACATTGATTCTTAATCCCTCAAGCTACTCGTAGCAAGCGGTGACTATCATTTTATTTTCAGCCTCCCATAAATATACCTATCATTCTTCCTACCTGTGCAACAACCTGGTCCGTGGCTGTCCGACTGCGATGTCCACTGGCTGCAGGATTGAAGATTGCTCTTTGTCTCACAAGTTGGCGGTGAATGTCTGCGTACCCTGACCTTGTAACAAACAACCTATTCATATACCAACCAATCACAAAACAGAAATTCAAAAGCAAACTAACATTTGTCTCTAGACGGTCACCATGGTTTTGGCGGTTCTTGACGGCTCTTTGCAACCTCTTGGAGCACTCCTACATCATCTGCAGCACACATGTGCGACTGTACGATACTGTACAAGTACGTCTCTTATTTGTATATCCGCCTCAGAGATTTGACTGATTTTACCTTTCCATTTGTGTCTTTATGCAGCTTTCAAGCATCCAAGGGATGTCGGTGAAGGGTCTCGCAAGTACATTCCGATGGATGTCTGTTGTCGCCCTGGCATAGACTAAACTGGGTCTCGGCCGCATGCATTCTGGAATACCACTACTGCTGTCGCCCTTGGCAGACCCCCCACTACCACTGGAGCTTTCGTACGGTAAACGAAGCTGACCTCTTATCTTCCGTGGAAAACCCCCGCATATGTAGGGTCAGGGTCCATGTGAAAGGAGGGGGCGGACCTTTTTTCGGAGACCGCCTCATATTCCCTACCTGGTGGCTGTTTAGCAATCCTCCGAACCCGCGTCCGCTTATTCCTTGGAGATCACATCCACGCTCCTTGCTACAACGGGCGAATGTCTTGCTCAGAAGTACCAAACACAAATAAACAGGGGTGCTACTGCTTACCACGTGCTGGGGATGGAAACGCTTGGAAACCAAGGAAGATGGGATTTGAGTAAATGCAGTTCTGAATATGGAATGAAGCAGCTCAGATATGCCCCAATGGCTCAGAATCACGAGCCTCGTGCTTTATGTTACCTTACGGGTCATACAAAAGTTTGAAAGTAGTCCTTTCTGTTGCAGGTCAAGATCGACCGTATATATCTCGAAAATATCGGAGAGCGAGACCAACCCTGCATCTACCTACGATCACAGAATGCAAGTCATCGGCCACAGAACGTGTCTTGCTTGTCCCTCCCTATCCACTAGAGACAGCCAGGGAACATGGGAAATGCGATGTTTGAGCTTGCCCAAGTCTGTCTTCCACAAATTGATTCATTATTAGATTTTGGCCACGACTGTCTACTGCCAATCGATTCATTATTAGATCCTTGTTATACTGGGAATGGGAATACTGGGATTCGGAAAGGACATTATTTCTGGCTCGAATTTTCATGACAAATTTCTCACGTCGTGGACCAAAGTTTGCCGACCCAATGGCCTTCAACCGCATGAAGTAACCGTGTTACCCTGCGTACATGAGGTCGGATTATTCTTTCATTTTATATCATTGACATGCAAGTGCTTCTGCTGACTCATCGCCTTCCTGCAACATGTACATCCAATGCATTCATTTCCACCGTCCAAGCAATCCCAGCCATGTTCGCTCATCTGACCCGGTTCTAAAGTCGGATGCAAGAAGGGGAAGCTTCACAGCTTTTCCGTACAACGAATATATCATAAATTGAGGGACACATAGGGGCCTCTTACAGAGTGGAACGAGGCCCCTTTGGGTCTGGCCTTGCATTAAGCAAACACAAGCTATGGCACTTGTTGAACGGGAGTAACCGTCGAGTCTAGTAAATCTGAGAAGCTCAAAACCAATAGCCCATTCCAGAATAACTTGTGCTCAGAAAGTAAATTACTTGAGAACTTGGAGTTTGCATTCGTCGTTTGTAATTCTATAAATGCATTGCTTTGACTATTAATATCACTTACAGAGGCTGTTTGAACCGTTGAATCGCCCCCATGGTACACTATTATCCCTTTACCTGCACTTCATGAATTATTCCAAAAAAGGCTATTTCAAGAGAGCTTGCCCAATATGTACCTCTTCTGAATAGGTTACTAAGATGGAATGCAGTGGGGACACTCGGAAAGCTACAGCCTACCTTAACTGATGTTATATTCATGGGCGCAACCAAAGTGACCTGGACTCATGGCGGCCTCCAAGTCGTTGTGCTTGGCAGGTATACTCGTTTGATAGTGAAAAGTTTCATGAACCCGAGACAGTTTATTACACCTGACTTGGTATAAGTTGCTTTGGGTGAAAGCTCATAGCAATCTTCCTCCGCGGCCCAAACAGACTCTGTCTGTGAATACTCAGTGGCTGGTTTGGTCCGTTTGTTAAACGCTGTCGATTCATATCTGTGTGAATATTTGATACGATGCTCTCCTGAGAGACAGACGAACAGAGGAATATGCAGGCGCCCATAGCTCAGGCGCCACAAAATACGACTTAGGTACAGTGCTGTACGGGGAGTTCTGGAGGCACACACCGTGGTGGTACGAGGTTAGCCAGGGTCATTTTGCGACCCTGCGCTGATCTATCGCATTTACTGCTATCCCGCACACTATTCGCGAGTTGGATGCAAACAATTTTTGGACGGTTCTCTACCCACGCGGGAGATATAATACATGGATGGCCTCCGCAACCCCACGATTTCTCAAACTTATCTCTCTATTATATGTATGACATGAGATTGAGCATACCATGACCTACGCCTCTCAGCTGCAAATACTGAGCTTGGTTGATTCTCACTTCTATCTACAGGAGTCAAACTATCATAGCCGGTGGATAAATTGGAGTGAGTTTTGATGTTTTCATATTCCAAGAAATAAAAAAAACATATACTGACGGAGACAAAATTGTAGAACATGACAAAACTTTGGAGTGAGGATATTGAACATCCATGTATTACCCGCTACAGCCGCAATGGCATACCATATCAAGTGAGCCATGAAAGATATAACCCGTCCAATGGTGAAAGAATGAGAAACGGCATCCGAGGCTATTCGATGTCGGCCCACGAGACTCACCCGAATGATCAAGATCAAGAGGATGGCCAGAAGCCACAACAGCGCCGGAGGATACCTGTTGCTGTACGTATATCTGTTACCCCAAAAGACTCACATTCTTATTTGGTTATTAGTGCGGGCGCTGTCGAAAACGCAAGATCAAATGCAGCGGTCCCCAAGGAGATGATGGCTGCCATAACTGTAAATTAGCTGGCACCAACGACCACTGCCAGTTCAATAGAGTAAGTCGAAAATTGATTTATCTTCTCACTCGTGGCTTTAGGTAACTAACTTTTGGTTAGGTTCAGTCAGAGGAGTTGCCATTCGTCAAGGACAGTTTCAATTACGACTCTTCCGCCGCTCTGCGCACTCTTCATCGGAGCAGAGGTCTCCCTTGCTACACACCAGCATACGGGACTCCTTCAATGGGCAATACTCTCGGCAGCCAGCAGTCATATAGACAGCTGCCTCTCAGTGAATATCAGTATCCAACCAAGGCCGCCTATTACACGCCTCCATACGGGATCGATTACACCGATGATGGCGTTGATTATAATATCATGCCCCACACGTTCCAACAGTTAAACCAGGACCAAATTGGCCTTCAGTATGCCCCAAACCCGCCAGCCAGGCCGTGGACACCGGCGCCAGGATTGAAAGCAGCTGGAAACGCTGCGTGTTACGATCCGGACCCGTCTTGTGCCTATACTTCAGCACCTCCTCTGTTGTACAACCACGCCGCGAGTTATGCATCTCGCTCCAGCATCAGCACGGAATCGAGCAACTTCTCCTTCCACAGTATGGCGAACTCACTTCCAGCGGCATCTACTCTGACAGGCAATGAACGAGTGCTTCCCATGCCTGCACGCCCTCTGAACCGTACATCTGATGCGGTTGTATACAGCAACTCGTTGGCCCCAAATTCTGGTTCTGGAATCAAGATCATGGACAACGAACCTCCTCTGTCAGTATCTTCCGACGGCACGTCTCATTCATACTCTTCCACCGACAACACTGGGGAGCAATATTTGTACGTCAGCACCTCCAATGGCTGGACAAACACTCCGGGCCATCAGCCATCGTTGCGCAGCCAAACCTCGCAAGCAGAACTTTTCAGTTATGGCACCAGCAGCGACAATTTGCCCGTCCGTAAGTTGCAAATGGACACTGGAGGAACGCTATGCGATGGGAACGTATACGTACCGTTCACAAGCTCAAGCTCAGGCCGTGCGGGTCAGGCACTGAGCGACGACCAGGACCATCTCCACGAGTCCAGCCTCCACCGAGAAGCCATTGGCAATGTGGTCGCATGAGCCTTGTCATTGTGGCGCTGCAATTTCCGGCAAGGCTTCTTCTAGCCTTCTAATATCGCACGCTTTTGATTCATCGTCTTGTTCTTCAGCAGTTTCCCGAAATATTTTATCGCGTTGTCATTTATCAGTTGTAAAGTGTGCGTGCACGGAGTTGGCGTCCATCCTTTTCGCGTTTGTTTGGTTCCCGAAACGCAGCGGAACAAGCAAACAGGTTTGCTTTTTCTTCAACATCATTTCACGGATAGACAAAAAAAAACACTGGGGTAATTCATCACACCCACAATAGGCCTTTTGGACATTGGGGTTGCGGGGTCGGAGTCGGGGTCGGGATTGGGGGAGTTTGTTCTTTTTTGTCTCGGTTTTTGGCGTTTTTTGTCACCTTCAGGCCGTGTTTGCGTCAGCCTCCATCGACCGAAACAGCACCGATGGCGCAAATCGACCACATGTCATTATACGACGGGCAGCCCCCTGATGCGCTGCAACGTTAATGGGGCAGTAGACCCCATGTTTAATTGAGACGGTGGTGTATCGCGTGGACTTTCTTCTTTTGGGAAACGGGAACGGGATGGAGATGGAGATGGAGTCGGGATAATGAGTACTAGGCCCGGGGCCATAGTTGTTGGACTCAGGTAGTCATTGGAACTGGCTTTGTATATGACTACTAGCTTTATGCGCATACATATAACAAGGACGAGGGAGAGTACAGATATGATCTTGTGAGTGACCTTGTTCACCATCAAGCCGGCTTTCAGTTGGAAATGTAGATGATATTGATCACCGTTCACCCACCACTTCTTGCGTTGGACATGCTTGTCAAAAATAACTCCTGTCCAAGCCTGGCTCGGTCGTCGCTCATGTGAGCCCGTCTGTAGGGAGCTGTAGCTTTCCTGGCAAGTCTCGAGGCACATTGAGGATCAGTCGCTGGGCTGCCTGGCCCTGGCTGAGCAAGGCTGCGTAGTATAGAAAATATGCGACATCGAGAGAAGATACAAGAAAATATTGCCTTGCTTACTAGAGTGACTACCCGTAAGAATATGCAAGACAAATGTGCAACAGGTGTGTATTGAGATATGGAGGATCTTAGATGGTAGACTTCGTCTTATTGTACGGCGTCTGAAAGTGCGTCTGGTATGGGCAAGACATAGTACAGTCGGATTCCCGGTTTTGTCTGTTGGGCAATTACCCTGACGCTTGGTGTGGAAGGCACGATCTTGATAGCAGTCAAGCATTTTATATCCGCGCAGTTGTCCATTCGTAAAAAAAGTTCTGTCATTAGAATACACTTTTCCATCAGCAAGACACGAGGGGAAAATCACTGTCACACAAACACGCAGAGCCAGCAAACGCTTTGTAAACCTCAATTGAAATGGTATTGGGCCAGCGGAGCGATCGGATTCATGCCATCATGTCCTGATTCGTTTCCTTAATTTCTGCTACCACAATATAAGGAGACCGATGCAATGCGAATACACGATGCCTGTCTTCCAGAACAACCCAACACCCACCGCAACCAAACCACCGTATGCTCCATACACAAGGCGAATAGTTTATTCCTCCTTCTTCTTCTTGGGTCCCTTGACCTTCGCCGTTCCGCGGAGGGTCTTGAGCCTGTTCTTGCGTTGATGGCCTGTTCTGATGTTAGCACTCTGATTCCTCCCGTATATAGTCTCTCGCGGATCCTCGAGATTGTTTCGGTGGACGTACGTTGCGCTCTGGATGGCTTCTCGATCTTCTCTGCGGCACCGACACGGACGAGACGGAAGTGTGGCTCGAACTTCTTGAGGGCCTCTGGGGAATCGTAAACGAGGGCAAAGCCGGTGGTCTTGCCGCCACCGTACTGGGTCTGGAGACCGAAGACGTTGATCTGGTCCTTGGTGCACTTGTAGAGCTCAGCGAGCTTGCCACGGAGGTCGTCCTTGGACACGTTGGCGCGGTTTGGGTGCAGGACGTCACTGTTGGAATTGTGTTAGCCCTCGCGCTTTCCACTTCCAATATATATCCTGATCCATTTCCGCAGAGCGTTTGCTCAATGTCTTCCCCGTTCTGCGGACCGTGTTTTGCGATCGTGGGCTGGCGTGTGTGGATGAACTTACATGACCATCTGCTTGCGGCCCAAAAGAGGGTTGCGGATGAACTTGCGCGTTCTCAGCGTAACGGGTTGCTCGCGGTCGGCCATGTTGACGGTATGTAATCCGAAAGGCTGTCTGCGAAGTCGAGACAGATGTCGAATTGGTCGTGAGGTCGCTGGCGGGAGAGGGAGAAGTTCGGAGGGCTAAGGTTACTTAGGGTATCAACAAATTTCAGGATTAGCTTTGGTGCGGTTTTCCAATTGGTTAATTAAACGAGGCGCTTAAAGTTGTGTGGAAGCCCTACCCTAAGCCACTAAGGCTGAGCCTCATGTGGCTGAACGACCCCGCCCAACCCAAAGCGGAAACGGCATGCGACACAGCGAAAGCACGTGAGCACTTCCTGAGATCTACAGAAGAGCTTTTATGACGTCGAGGATGATTTTTCCTGATTGAAGCAATTATATTACAGGCACCTTGGAGAATGAAATGTGCTTCCGGGGAGATAGCCATGATGCCGCTCATGTGGCGGGAGGAACTGGACCTCTTTAAGCGCCAATATCTCCAACTCCAGCTAAGTCTCAAATACCCGGCAAAAGAATGCTTGAAGCATGAGGAGTTTCAACAATTGTTGTACTCTGAGATCTTCTCAGAGGATGCTATGAAATGGTATCCGCCGCAACGATACCAGCTGCGGGTTCTAAAGGAGCTCGTGAAGCGGATCGAAGTGAGCATTACCGATTGGGAAGAGGAAGTATGAGGATTCTCTCTTTTCAGTTCAAACATCTTATATCAGATATATTTTATTTGCAGCATTGATTTATTTACTCGTACACGATGACTTCCACTCTCCAAACCAAATGTCTGACCTTTGTATCTCCATAGCAGAGTATTTCTGACGACCTAATGAACTCCTTCGCCTCCCTCCTCACCACCACCATCCCACCCGAAGCCGTCGCCGCACAGGAGAAGTCATACGTGACCTACACGCTCTCCAACCTCCTCCGAGAGCCATCTTCGCTCCCACCATCTTCATCCTCACCATCCTCGCCCTCGCTCCCCCCAACCGACCCCCCCACAATCACCATCCTCGAATCCCGCAACCTCCTCGGCGGCACCGGCACCACCGGCTTCCGCACCTGGGAAGCGTCCCTGCAACTAAGTTCCTTCCTCAGCTCCCCCCTCCTCCTCCCCTCGCTCTCTCTCCGGGGTAAATCCGTCCTCGAACTCGGGTCCGGGACAGGCTACCTCTCCATCTGCTGCGCCAAGTACCTGGGCGCCTCGCACGTCACCGCCACCGACGGCTTTGATACCGTTATGACGGACCTGGGAACGAATCTGTTTATCAACGACCTACAGGATTCCTCCCTCGTCAGTACGCGCGAACTTAAATGGGGTCACGCGCTCCTAGGGAATGAAGACGCCACGTTCCTCGAGCACAGGAGTCCGGATTTCATTATCGGCGCAGACGTGACTTACGACGCCGCCGCGTTACCGTCCCTAGTCGCCACGCTGAGGGACTTGCTGGAGCTGTTCCCGAAGGCGCAGGTGGTGATTGCGTCGACGGTTCGGAATGAGGAGACGTATGGGAAGTTTTTGGGGCTGTGTGGGAAGTATGGGTTTGTGCTTGAGCAGCTGGGGTGGGAGGCGGTGGAGGCGGAGGGGCAGAGGGGGCCGTTTTATGAGACGGTTATGCCGGTGAGGATTTGTAGGATTACTGCGGCGGGGGGGTGAGGAGGGGATGCGAGGATGCTGGAGCTTCGCTGCGGTTGTATGGCATGATTGTCCTTGGTGTCCCTGCTTTATTTGAGCATGCGATCTGGAGGGTGGGAGGAAATGACTACACACTATAATAAGTTCTCATCATAGCTTATTAGAATCAATGAGCACACGGTTGCTTTCAAATAGCCTACAACAAGGTAGAAAGCTATCACAATCAACCCAGCCTCCATATCCTTCCTATTGACACATCACCACCTTCCTTTCCAGCGACCCATCAAATCCTCGGGCAATGCAAAAAACAACAACCCAGCAAAACACATCTCATTTTCATTATAACCTCCCAACAATTCCCCTCTGCTTTTCCAGACGCCCCCATCAGCCAATTGGAGCTCCCTTTTCCCACCCTTGGTATACAGCCGTCATAAATGAATCAAATCGCTCACGTATACCCTCCCACGTCTCCCAAACCCCCACCGCAAAAAAAGCGCGCGCTAGCAAAATGCCAATCCTGGTATAAAAATCCCCATACGCCTAGAGAGCATGAAAAAAACCGTGATAATAAACTCCTCTCCCACTCTGATCTGAACCCCTTTTTCCCTCTCAATCGTCATCCACCTCAATGACCTCCACCGCCCGACTCCCCTGCCTCGATGGCACAGCCGGCGAGTTAGAACCACTCCCCTCATCACGAGGCACACTCCCCGCCCCCCCCCTCGACTTCTTCCTCACCGCCGGCGGCGCCTCCGGTTTCACCGTCCACTCCCCATCCTCCGTAACCAGGATCGCCTTAACATCCAGCCCCCCCTCCCTCTCCAACCTCTCCCTAACCGAGACGAGAAACTCATCAACGCGGAGACTGCGCGGACTCGCGTCGCCGCCGCACAACGGGCATTTCCACACATCAGGCAGGCAGGCGACTTCCTGGGGCTTGGTGCTGCGCGAGATGAGGAAGGTTTCGAGGTCGAAGCACTCCCTGTGGCGGCAGCGGACGCCGCGGACGGGGGTGGTGAAGATGCGTGAGGTGAAGGGGTCGGCGAGGTCGATGGTTAGGTTTGCGGAGACGAGGGCGACGTCGTCGTCGTCGTCGACGTTGGTGTTGGATAGTTTGTCGCGGATGTCTTCGATCATTTCTTTGGCGGTTATACGCTGTTCTTGCAGGCACATGTCCATTATCTGCTGGTGTCCGAAGACTTCAATCACTTCGATTGCGATGGAGTAGAGGATATCATTCGCCGTCTCTGGTGGCCTAGGTACCGAAATCCTCAGCAGATTTTTCTTCGTCGCACCACGCTCAAGAACGTGGGGTGTGATATCCACGGGCCTATCTTTGCCAAAGTGGCTTTTACGCCTGATCTCGAGGACAGAGTCGTTCATCTCCATGAATATAGTAGGCGGCCAGTTCGTATCCGCGACCATAAAATCCGAAGGCTCCAGCGTGGCCTCCTCATTCATCCTGGTGCAGCGAACTCGGTACTGGAGACTACCCTGCCGCACTTCTCGAAGCATTGGCGACGATAGGTCGGAAATTTTGTCCTCGGCTATGTTGGGGTATACGCGTTTAGGAACGGCGAATGATAGCTGGGTGATATATGGAGGATCCAACAGAGTAGTGGGATTGACAGCGAAGCTTTGAACAGCCTGGTAATACCTAGGAGCTGTCTCGTTCGCTGCCAGCCCTTCATCAGCATCGATGGGTTTTAGAACTGGACTGCGGAGATGGGCTTGATGAAGGGCGCTGATATCAGGTTGTGGAAACTGATACGGCGGCGTGTAGCCTGCGGGCGGTATTAATGGTACCCTGCCGGCCTGCTGCCGTGACTGTAGCTGTGGCTGCGGCTGTGGCTGCGGCGAACTGTATCCAGCAGGCATAGAAGCAATAGTTGGAACGGCCATATTATACGCGGACGACGAGCCACGGCGAGGTTGGTTCGTCAGCACAGGTGAAGGTGCAGCACTACCAGCCGACCCAGGAAATTGTCCAAGTGACGCATTCCGAGATGCATTCCTCGAGGCAGTCCGCGCAATATCATTCACCTGGCCTTGCCTATGCTGCATATTCTGCGCTTGGCTTGGCAGATATGGCTGCTGCATATTTTGCGCTTGACTCGGCAACATTTGCTGATTCGGTGATACAGGGTGTCCCTGAGCTGCCTGGGATGGCCAGGGGTAATGGTTAGACGGTACTGTGGTGGACCGCGGCGAGGCAGTCAGTAACTCCGATGGCAAGATAGTAGTTCGGATAGGGGACGGCAGCCCCGCTTGCGTTGAGGGCAGTATGTTGCTTGGGGATTGTACGCGTTCCGGTAAGCTTGGCTGCTGCAAGGGACGTGCCGCATTCTGTCCCATTTGCGCCAGTTGCCCTCGACGGATCTGTTCTATCCGTTGGACCTGCGCCGCACGAACGCCAAGATACTGATTGATCTGCCATTGATTGCGTTCATTGATCTCTCTTTCCGTCGGCGGATACGCAGTGTTGACCCTTGCTGCCATCTGACGATGGAATTTCTGGTCATGGCTGAATAGCTGCTCCATCTGGGCACTGTATTCATCGTCGGGGGCCCCCATATTCCGTCGACCAGCGGTGAAAACAATGTGTTGGAGGATTGGAGAAAGGAGCCCGAATCGATTCACCAGCTCGTCCACCAGAGGTGGGTAGCCCCTCTGAATGCATTCTGGAACATACTTTGGCCATTCCAGCGATAGCCTAGCCAAGAATATCGCCACGTTGTTTACTGTCAGCTTGTACTGGTCCGACCTGAACATAAGCTCTGGGAGCTGGTTTGGGAAGACCGAGAAGAACTTCGTGTGCACCGGGGAGATGGTGGTGTTAGCCATGATAAGTTGGCTGATAATTCCAAATGCCACCTCGAGAACGGTCCCCCCATGCGGCATTATAAGCTTAGCCACCAACTCAGGGTCAAGAGTATAAAGGCAAAAGATCTGGTGGAGCGCAAAATAAAAGTAGTCGTCGGTCTCACACGCCTTCTGAAGCATGTGAACCCTCTGTCGCTCAATATTATTCGTGAGATTCCGCATCCCTCCATGCGAACTGACATACTGCTCGAGAAGTGGTAGCATGGTCGTCAGGCTCGGGTGGTTCGCGGATCTGATTGAGCAATTCAGTTAGTGATTTACCTACAAACAGAGAAGGATATTCCGTACGTCATCTTGCGCCTCTTCGCTGGAGGAGCGGGCGCCTGCGGCACGTAGCCATTCGACGCTGTTTGCCTGTTCCAGGCGTTATTCAATGCCTGTGGCTCGTCGTTTGTATTCCTTTGTTGGATAATCGGTGGCTGCTGAGTTGAGGGGCTCTGCATTGCCTGCGGCTCGTTCCCTGGATTCCTTTGTTGCATCAATGGAGGCGACTGCTGCATCTCAGGGCTCCGCATACCCTGTGCCTGTGCCTGCCCCTGCTGGACCATCATCGAAGGCATCTGTATCAACGGCCTCCCCATAGCCTGTGCCTCATCATTCTCATGCCCCAGTCGATTCATCGCAAGCGACAGCCGCGTCTCCGGCCTCCTCACAGCCTGTATATCAGCCTTTATATCCACTTCCTGCACCGTCATCGGTGGCCCCTGTGCAGCCATCCCAACCTGCTCCTCTTGAACGACGCGACTCGAGTCCGTTTCCCTAGCAGGGCTAGGTTCATCGCTAGGAGCTGGTGATGGAAGGACAGTAGTATTCGTCGTCGTCGGTCTACAAAGCACAGATGTCAGCTTCAGTTCCTCTTCATCTACAATTCACCTCCTCTGCGCAGGTGTGGAGACAAGGCTGATGCTCTAGAGTGTGCAAAGATCTCTCCCCCCACCCACACCCCAATGGTCATTGCGCGCTCACCTTTTATCGCCACCCGTCGTCTGCGGCAGAACCGACCTTCTCTTCATGCGTGAAATCGTACTCGAAGGCGAAACCGCAGCAGTAGCAGTAGCAGTACCGTTCATCCAGGACCTCACTTGACCACCGCCGAGGAAGAGGTTCACAGTCGAGTTGGTTGATGCGATCTGCTGCACGGTCCCCGGGCCGGCGTGCGCGGTCTTATCTTTATCTGATCGTTTCCGCATTTTTTGTGGAGCTGATGGGTTGGGTGGCGGTGTAAGGGTTGTTCATACAGAGATGAGTCTCACCAGAAGAATCATGAATCGAGAGAGAGAGAAAGGAAGAGTATATAAACGAATATATTAATATTTCCGAATCCCCGCCCCGAGGAGCCCAGGTCAAGACAATGGAATCCACCGCGTTTAGGTGTGTGAAGAACAAAGGAAGTGTTGGTGTTGGTTCTGTTTGTTCGCGTTTCCCGAAGCAGGTGCGCGCGCTCTAGGCCGCGTTGGCGTGGGCCATCCAACAGTAAATTTCGAGGGTCCACCACACTCCAACACGGAACATGTACTTGTAGCTTCAATAATTGGACGGGAACGGCGCTTAGGGGACAGGGGACTATGTGAACCAACAGAAGGGAACAAGAACAAGGACACAAGGGACGAATGATGGGAGAGGTAGGAGGGGGTTAGAAGGCGGTTAGAAGGGTTAGAAGTAGTCACGCGCGATCGTAACTGCCTTTGTATGATTAAAGTCTTTTTTTTAAACTCGCATTCTTGTTACCGCTCTACTATATAACTATATAACCCCCCCCCCTCCACCAGATCAGCAGCCTCTACCATAATTACAAGCCTGCATCTCGGGATTCATTCTTCATAAACTACTTCATCTGTATCTTATCCCATCATCCCATTCCATCCCCATCCCCATCCCAATCCTAAACCCCAGAATCCCCCCCACTCCCTCAATCTATTGGTATCAGCTAGCTCCCAAACCCCAAACATCTTTCCGAAAATATACCCCCCCCTCCCCAGTTTCCCAAATGTATCTAAATTAGAATAATCGAACCCCTTTATGCAAAAAATATCAGAATATTGCATCACCCCCCAGATCTCAGCATCCATATCAAAAGCCCCCACATACAACCCCTCCCCCCTCCCCTCCCCACAAACAACCCCTCAACCTAAGCAGTCAGCGGCATCTTCCCCGCCCCCCCCTCCCCAACCGGACTATCCTCCCCCCCCACCGCCACACCCACCCCCCCATCCTCCTCCCCCCCCTCCTCCCCCTCCTCCCCCTCAAACCCCACACCCCTAATCCCCAGCCCCCCCTCTCCCTCCCCGCCCGCCCTCTCCTCTCCCTCCTCCAAATTCATCAGCGCCGGCGGCCTATGCCTCATCGCCCTCGCCTTCGCCAAACTAATCGTCTTCTGCTGATACGTCGTCGTAATCGGCGTCGTATCATCCCTATCAATCGTCGCCTTCATGAGGGCCGCCATCCACAGTCTCCCTTGTGTGATATTCGGGACAGCGAAGTAATGCACCGTCGGCTTTGTGAACGTCACAGCCCTCGACAGTCCAGCGCGCGGAGGCATGAGTTTGAAGATGAACATCGAGTCCGCCTCTGTCTTCAGTCCCTTTTCGGCTTCGGCGGCGGCGTCCGTGTCGGCGGTGGTGGGGGTCTGTGCGCCTTGGGGACTGTTGGGGCCGGAGATGGCGCCGGTGATGGTGGCGTGGAGGCCGGTGAGGCGGTCGTTGTCGGCGGGGAGGACGCGGTGGAAGGAGATGTCTATGAGGCCCTTCTCCTCTGTGTCGTTCTCGGAGTAGTAGTATGAGAGCCTGCGACCTTTGAGGATGAAGAGGCGGGGTTTCCAGGTCGTCATTATGTTCATGCTTTTCTTCTTCATCCAGCCGCTGTAATCACAGTTGTCCATCGCTTCCTTTGGTGAAATATGCTGTAAGCCTCGCGTGTAAGCACTCGTTTCTTTCTTCCCCTTCTTCCTGTTTGAGCGCGCTGCAGCGGAGAGGATGGTGCTCTTTGACGTATTGGAAGAATCTAGATCAAAGCTCGGACCGCCGGATGGTGTGCTCGACCCAGTTCGTGATGGGGAGCGGTTAGAATCCGTCGGCGAAACAAGCTGCTGATCAACCCCATTCCTCGCTCTCTCCTTCCCAGTCACCGCATCAGATATAGCTCTAAAGCCACCCCCACGCGCCGCTGCTGCATTGAACCAATCCGCCGCCCTGCCACCAGACGCCGTCTTCGAAGGACCAGCTACAGGAATACCATCCAGCTTCGTGACCATAGGTGAGGGCGTATCCTTCGGCGGCGGCGGTGGCCTAATCGACCCCACAGAAGGCGTCCTCCTCGCCCCAGCAACACCATAATACTTCTGCCCCGCCGGCGACAAATGCGGCTGCTGCAACGAATCAATACTCCCAAACCTCGAATGCCTATTAACCGTAGTAGCGCTCCTCAGCCTCTGCTCATCCGTATAACTCGACTGTCGCGAATGCGACCCCGTCCTCTTGCGGAGCACATTCTTCGTCCGGCCCTCGGCTTCCGTGCCGGAGAAGTAGCCCCGGTCAAAGTCGTAGGGGGTCGTGCTGGTGATGGCGGGGAAGGCTTCGTCGCTGCTGGCGGCCGGGTGGGCGCCGGCTTGGGAGGCGGGGCGCATGCCGGCGGAGGGGGGTTGGTCGCCCATGGTCCAGTTTCGGTCGAAGGAGGGGAGCTTTTTGTGGCCTGATGACGCCATGGTTGGTGTTGTCGCTTGCGGGCCGTCTGTGGACTTTGCTGCTCGGTTCAGTAGCGTCGGGGAGTCGATAGAGGAGTGTCGTCTTGAGTGATTAAATTCCCTGATAGATGCCGCAGACGGACGACTCTGTCCAAGCGCCGGTCTTTGTTGGTCCTCGGGGTAAATTGAAGTCTGGCCCATCGAACTCAGCCGTCCAGTTTGCCTTTGCGAAGAGTACCTCGTGCTTCCACTGTAATACTGACTCCTCGTCCCCCCACCATCCGAACCCATCTCACTCCCATAGATAGACGGCACCCGTCTCGACCCCGAAGGCGGCATAACCCCATGAACCTCATCCTGCAACGCCTTAATCTTCTGCCAAGTCTTCAACCGTCTCCCCACCGGCCCCAACTCAAACTCCTTCAAGAAAATCGTACTCTGATCCATCCCCAGCAGCACATCTCCCGAGATCTCCTGGTCACGGAATACATCGCAGTGCGCCTGCTCCACCCCCGCAGCAGCAAGATGCTCAGCAACCTGCGCAGCAGTCCACTTGCTCACCTCCGCGCGATTAAACTCCCTCGCCTCCTCCTCATCCGTCTCAGACCCATTAATATATGACGCCCTCCTGTCAATATGACTACTATACTCGCTCCCCGAGTCATTCGTCCCCCTCCTCTCCGCGATTCCCCCACCGCTGTTCCGAGGCGTACTCATATTTGAAATATGCTCCTGGATCACACTCAGCGTCTCGTTCATCACCGGGCTGTCCTGCGCCAGCCCCGGCAAAACCGCAGACGAAATCACGCTCTTCGGCACCGCGGAGACCGGCTCGACGACTGTCGGTAAGCTCTCCTCGCTGGCGAACGCCTGGATAGTAGATTGTGGCGTGTTCAGCGGCGATGGCGACGGCGGTCCTGCATCCAGCACCTGCGATGCACTAATATGTCGCTCCACCTGCGTCGTCTTCGTCGCCTCCTCCACCGGCAGCGAATTCCTCGTATCGAGCACCACCGGCGCCGGAGCAGCCTCCAAAGGCGCTAGTGGCGGCGTCTCAGCAGTAGGCGTTGTCTCTTCCAGTGCTGGCGCGGGTCTAGGGGTCGTCGCCGCCACCACTGGCGGCATCTGCGTAACAACCGGCGGACCCTGTGGCGCTATCTTTGTATAAACTATAACAAAACCCTTGTTAGTCACCGTCGCAAAGTCTAGCTTTAGAATGGGTTCTCTCACCCTCTGGAAATAGTCCCGTTGCGCCGTTCGTGAGGTGTTTCCCGAGATACCATCCATCCCCGAAATCGTCATCTCGTTCGACCAATTCGACGCGGTCGCCGCGCGTGAGTGTCAATTCATCGGAGCCGCGCGCGATGAAGTCGTCTGTGTACACATGGGTTAGCGGGATTCACACACACATGCCCTCCGTCGTCGCGAAGTGTGAGGGGTGAGGGTCGCCACTGCCGCCGTCATGAGGCTGTTGGCGTCGCATCTTGCCACCACTGCGCACCCTTCCCTACTTCCTTCCTTCCTGTGCGCTCGCTGAGGGTGTCGGTCTGGCCTTGGAGTGAACTTACGAATAACCAAAAGAATCATTCCCTTCTCCGGCCGCGGCTTAGTCTTGTCTGGCAATGGTGACGCCATTGTATCTCTATCGTCGTCGTCCCTTCACGTCGCGCGTGGAGCTTCCCTCCCTTACGCACCGCACATGCGTGTCTGCGGTTTTCTCCTTGTTCAGTGTTATGTCCTTTATCTGGAGGGTGTTCTCCGTTCGTTACTCGACGTTGTCGCGTTGCGTGAGGGTTTGGTTGGGCGGTGTTTGGGTGCCGGCCGTGGTTTTGGGTTCGGGAAGGGGATTGGGGTTGGTTGGGGTTGTGGTTGGGGATTTCGAGAAGTGGTCTGTGGAACGCGGGATTGACGTTGTGGAGTGTAGTGTAGTGTAGTGTAGTGTAGTGTAGTGTAGTGTAGTGGACTCGGTGGAACGATTCAGGGAACACTTGGGTGAATGAAACCCGATTGAAGGGGAAGTAAAAGTAAACAAAAAATAAGAGGTAACCCAACAACAAGTTGTGTGTGGCTTGAAGTTTTCTTTTCGAATAATTATGATGGTAATTTGAAAAGGTTCGTTGTTCTCGGGGGGGGAGAGAGAGAGGGGAGGGGGGTCGCAAAGAAAGGTGATCCAGAGCTTTGACTGATTAGGAGAGGAGAGTTATTTGCAGGCGTCTGTATTAATATTGGCACTTATATTTCGGAGCTCAGGTTCACATGAGTTAGTACATCTTTCTACTAGGTGCTAGGTATAATCTAGTACAGTAGTATATTAAAAGTGGTTGATGCGCGCACCACACCACACGCTCTGTAGGGATTAACAACTCGGCGCTAAGGGGATTCCCCATTCCGCTCTACCGCCGCCCGATGCAGGCCCCATAAGCAGTCATAGCATAAGACCGAAAAGAGAAAAAAAAAAGAAGGCCCAAGACCCATGACATGCCCGCCCCATGGCATCGGCCGGCAAGTTTGAGTGGAGCGAGGGGGAGGGAGAGAGGAGTGAATTCTCCAATTGCCGTGGGTAGTAAGCACGAATCCGTCAATCCATCAAATCTGTGAATCTTGTGAATTCTGTGCTCTTTACCACGTGTAAAGTTACATCTAAATATCCTTCTCTACCACTCTACTACGTAAGTATAGTTACAGGTTACAGGTCTACTGCGTCCAGCTTAGAGTCACATATCACACCGTCCACAAAGGCAAGCATGCGTTGTCAATAATTCTTTGTTTACTCCTCGCCATCTATTTGCTATGAATCTGACCGACCCGTCATCGGGCTCTCTTCTTTCACACACCACTGAGACATTCCCATCGCGTTTGTCCGCCCGCCACCCGCCGGACCACATGCCACAACAAACTCGAGTAATCTACCCGTGATGAGACTTGTCTTTCCCTTGACTCTGGACTGACTGGATCAACAGAAGGCTTGCTTTGTCTGCTCTGCTTACATACATCCGCATCCATCCACGCAATGGATCGTGGCTCTGCTCCTGCAACTCCTATACTCCCTCCTGCACTCCTGCGCAAAAATATCTCTGTATACATAATTAGGACAAAAACTGCTGCTGCAGAATCACGCTATATAGCCCATAATACTCTGCTGCATAGTGCTCTATGGGGTAATCATCGTCACTAACACGCCGACATGAGGCTAAGCGCTATGATCCCTTTCGACTCCTCTCCCCTCAGGCAACCAAGCGTCAGCGCGCTGGCACATGACGTGTTAAAGGTATGTACCCATCTATATCCTTTCATCACGCCCCTCTTTCTCAATTAAGCCACATACCTCCTTAGTAATGTATGTAATAAACAAGCCTTTCTTTGTTATATCTGAATCGTACACGATGTACTACTGCACGATAGTTGTTTACCGCCTTTACCACACCTCCATTGGACATCCATCATGCCCGATGGAGGTCCGGGAAAGGCAGTAAAACTACAGTACTCTCCTCCATTCCATTCCATCCACTCGGGGGTATGCCATATCCATTCCAACGCCATCCCATTTTCCCAAGTGCAGTGCAGTATATGCAGCCAAAAAATCCCAATTCATCAAGTCATCATCATTCCACCCTCCCCCCTTCCTCTAAAAACAATAATGCTCCGTAAACAGCGCAATCCCCTGCGCCCCCGTCCCCTTATGCACCCCCCTCTCATCCGACAACCCCGCCACACAATTCCGCACACAAGCAACGATGCTCTTCCCGCCACAAACAGCTACCTGCGTCTCCCCCGCCGCAGCCTCGACAGGGCGACGTATGAATGCGCCTACGTCGGGGCGGGAGGAGGAGTAGATGATTTGTCGATTCGTTGTTATTGGTTTCAGCGACGTCGTTTCGGATGTAGCGGAGTTAGTTCGCGCGGAGGAAGGGGGGCGCGAGATCATGGTTGAGGTGAATCCCTCCTTCTCTGTGCTGGGGGTGATGGAGAGGGAGGAGGTCTCGGTGATGGGTCTGCTCTCGATGGGGATGATTCCCTTTTCGATGTCGGATTTTTCGGTTGTCGCTGCTGCTGCGGCGGCGGGGTTGGACACTTCGACAGCGATGTTAGGTGCCATTTCGAAATTATGGCACTGGCAGTTCGAGCCGCAACAGCTCTTTGTCCCGGTCGAGGTTCCGCAGGTCACGGCGATACGGACAGTTAGGGCGATACCAGCGCGTTCTGCGGCTGTGATGGCGGTTTTTATCCGCTCGATGTAGCAGTCTGTTGAATCGCGTTTGCGTACGACGTGGAGCATCTCGATGCGACGGACGCAG
This sequence comes from Pseudogymnoascus sp. 05NY08, assembly GCA_001662605.1. Lineage (NCBI taxonomy): Eukaryota > Fungi > Ascomycota > Leotiomycetes > Thelebolales > Thelebolaceae > Pseudogymnoascus > Pseudogymnoascus sp. 05NY08. Next base: position 46,103 of record KV458890.1, read on the forward strand.
GTTAGGCCATCTGTGTTGTTGACTATACTCTCGAGAATGGGCAGGGTGAATGTAATTCCCGTCGAAGCCGATATCAGGATCAACGTCTCGAATGCAGCCCAGGTTGGCGGACGGCCGAGGGGTCCGGTGATGATCGCAGTAACCCCCGTATTCTGTTGCTTTGTGGCAGCAGCGTGAAGGCGCTTTGTGAAACCTCCCCTCTTCTCGACGATAAGCTGTATCGAGGACGCGCTGGAGGTGTCCTGACACGCGCTGGCGATCGTGAAGGGGTGTGCTTCCAGAGGTCCAATGGAGGGAATGCGGAGGTAGATGTGCTGACCAGCAGCCCATTTAAACTGTACGTCGTGAACGATGACTTCCGTCATATCATCATTTACTGCTCTGATCTCGGCGCGGTGGCCGATGAACTTCGATAGTCCGGTCGCAGTCTTTCCTAACGCAGGGGCGTTCGTCCATGCTGTCCAGGCGTACATGGCCAGCTTATCGAACACGAGCGCCGCAATCGCAAACCAGATGTTATATTGCGCGTAGGACGGGACGTGCATAAACAGGAGCCACAAAAACACCGCTGCCGCCGCAATATGCTGGAGAACGAACAGCTCGTACGAGAAGCTACGGATTGGCGTCAGGGAGGTGATGAATGTCCACGCCAGAACCGACCATGCGCCAATTCCATATTTCACCATCGTCATCATCTGCAGCTCCACCTCCACCAAATCAGCCCTATACCACTCAACGTAGAAGAAGCCACCGTGCACAGTGACCGTCACAAGCAGAGTCCTCGACACCCATCTGTGAAGCCAATTAATCCTTTCATGCGAGCTCCCTGACAGCAAGCCAATGAGACTCGCCTTCGACGCCAGCAGATACACAAAAGGAACCTGCGTGACCGACACCCACGCGGCGCGGAAAGCCACTTTCTCGTAGTAGTATGCGTCGAAGGTGATGGAGTGCCACAGGAGCATGTAGAGGATGACGGCCATGTAGATGACGATGATGAGGCTGCGGCCGAGGGAGGGCGGGCTCAGCCATGATACCCACCGGTTGTTGATGTGGTATTTTGGGCCGGCGATTTCGCGGAGGATGGCGCTGCCTGTTGCGAAGGCTTGGGCGAGGGCGTTGCGAGGCTGGGTGGGGTGTTCGACGGCGCGGAGTTTTGCTAGGCGTAACCTGTGGGAAATAGTTAAATGGTGATTCCCAACGTTGGTTTACGGTTCTCGTAGCAGCGGAGGGAGTGGGAAGGGGAAAACCAACCTTGTGCGTGTCTCTGCGATCTGGAAGATGCGGAGAAGGGCTGTGAATCCCAGGACGGCGGCTATGATATACCAGTAGCTGCGGGCCATGGACGAGTTCGTATCGACAAAGGCGGCGCTGTCGGAGCTCATGTCCATGCCCATCCCCATATTCATATCCATCCCCATTTTGGCGTGGGCGTTGCGACCAACACGGTCGGCTTTGAATGACTGCCCTCCCAAGGGTTAGGTTGGTATCAGTTGTGTTCGTTATGAGATCTCTTTTGGCAACAGCACGCTCTATCCACGTCAAGGTAAATAAACAATTTACAAAAAAGTCAAGTACGCAACTGTCCCTTCTTCAAAGTATGAATTTCCCCGAGACATGACCACCGTCTTATCGACCCCCGCGTCATCCCCCTCAGCATCCGTGATCTGGCACTGTAACTCGTGCCTTGACATGGTTTTGCACGCTTAGCAGCGTAGTATTCCCTCTATTCCCGCCATGTGGGCGTCTGGAGTCAGTTCAAGGGTTGTTGGTCGTGCGTGCAGCCAATCAGAAAGTGCTCAAAGTCACTCGGTTTGGCTCAGTGGCGCTAGGCCCAAAACAATGTGCTCACAGCTTCTCACATCTCAGAAATCCCAGACAGAAAGGATGAGCTGGTTAATACTGGAATGATGCTCGAATACGCTCAATTGATTGTGTTTTATAACTTCGGATGAAGTTTGGAGTGCATTTGAGTGTATTATCTTATTTTGGTGGAGTGTCGTCCAATATATTCGTGGAGTTTAGTAAGAATGAGCTCTGTACCGGTTCCGGCAGTAGCTAAGGGAAGCTATAATATAGTCAGCGACGATCCTTCAATCATCCCGCCTTCGCCTCTTTTTCTACAGCAAACCGTCTGTTACTGGCGCCATTCGCCATCCAGCTGTGCTGTGATACCTTACTTTACTAGTGATTTACTAATGGATACGATGTACTCCTGCATACTATACCCCATACCGTCTCAGCAACATGCTCGTCGGTGTTGGTTGGTGTCTGTCTGTCGTCGTTGGTGCCGCTCAGTCCGGTCAATCCGTTTGAATCCAAACCCACAAGGTTACCGCAAGCCCCTTCCGTCCCCAACCCCCAGCCATTTAGCCATTCTAGGGTCCATTAAACTTGCTCATCCCCAAGGGACCCTCCTTTAAAGACCGACCTGCCGCCCTCCCGCGTATTGATCATCCACAGCCTCATAATATTCCAAGACAAATCCCCCTCCCCTCAGCCTCGCTCCTCAATCCACGTCGTACGCGTTCAATTAAGGATCAACACAGCACAGCACCTCCGTCACAATGCTCAACGTCAATGTAGTTCTCCTCGGCCTCGCCGTCGGCGTCGCACAGGTCAATGGCCACTTCAACCTCGACTACCCCACCACCCTCGGCTTCGACGACAACAAGGAATCCCAGGGCCCTTGCGGCGGCTTCCAGCCCTCCCTCGACAAGACTACCGACTTCCACATCGGAGGCGATGTCATTGCTGTCAAGACCACTCACCCAAAGTCCAATTGGTACTTCCGCGCAACCACCAACGCAACCGCCGGCGGCGGATGGGTCAACATCCTTCCTGAGATCGAGCAGACTGGCCTCGGTGCCTACTGCGAGCAGAACCTGAAGCTTCCAGACTCGTTTGCTGGCAAGAAGGGTTTCGTCCAGGCTGTCCAGCATGCCGCTGATGGTGACCTCTTCCAGGTACGCAGTCCCGCCTCCTTCCTTTCCATTAGAATCTCCAGCTAACTCAGCTCAGTGTGCTCCCGTCAACTTCGTTAGTGGCGCCGCAGCCTCCATCCCCTCAGCCTGCACAAACGCAACTGGTCTCACCGCCACCGCCTTAGGCGGCGCTGCCTCCTCCGGCGCATCCACCACCGGCTCCTCGCCATCCTCTACCAGCGGAAGCAACGCATCGCAGACCTCGAGTGCCGCAGCGCAGACCTCGACCGGTGCTGCGTCAGCGGTCGGTGGGGGTGAGGTGTTTGGCGCTTTCGGCGCTGCTGCCATGTCTCTTGCGGCGCTGTTTGCGCTTGTCCTATAATACCCTATTTGTATGTGGAGTTTTGAGAGCAGATGGCCTTGGGATGATGGGGTCTTTTTTGTTAACTAAAAGAATAATGAATCGATGAAATATGTCAAGGACGTAAATGAGCTGGCTTGTTCAATGCCTTGATTTGCACAGTTTTAGTGACTCTGGGCTCTGTTATGGTAAGGGTCGCAAATAGGGCTTCTGCGGTGTAAAATAAAACGGGTGTACATAATGGTCATAGTAGTACAATCGCGCACATGTCTTAGTAGCCCTTGCTTACCGTGCTCGCAAGTAAAAGAAGCCATACCTGCTCTTAAATATAAAATGTGCAATAATATCTGTTGCGATCCCTCTCAAACATCCCCTCACTTTCCAACTTTCGTGCCAGATAAGCGGAGGGGTCCAACGCTCTTGGCCCGCCGAAAACCACACCCCTGCAACAAAGCCATTTGTTTACCTGGTTGCATCCCCGTCGCGAAACCCCTACTCAACTTCCACGACCACGAACAGCGCTTCGAAATTTCCGCGCACGCCACGAGCCAACTCATAATTGTCGATTGAATGAAGGATGATATATAACATCTAGACGCCCCATCTCTACGACACCAACGCAGCGCCGACGATACCCCGGAGTGGGCACACAAGCGGCCATGGAGACGGATAACCTGCGCACCGCCTCGGTGTACATCAACAACTTGCTCTTATCGCGCGGCCTGTTGAAAAATGGGCAGAACCTCGATTTCGCGCATCCCGAGCAAGGGGAAGGTGGCTCAGAGGGGACAATGGGAAGGATTATGGGGGTGGTGAATGACTTAATCCTCCGACGAGACGTGCGTTCCTCCTCCCTTTTTTCCTCTCGCTCACCCACCCCGAGATCAAGTAGCTAACAAACTCAGCGCGACGCAACCCAGCGCGAAAACCTCTCCAACACCCTCCGCACCCTCCGCTCCGACTCCCTCCGCCAAACCACCGACCTCACCCGCCTACAAACCTTGCACGCCGAAACACAGCGCAAACTCTCCATCTCGGAAGCCACAGAGCGGGCTTTAAAAGGGCAATTACGCGGCGCGGAAGGCGCGGCGAGGGGGCTGCGCGAGGAGATGGGTAGGATGCGTGTCCTGGTTGGACAGGCGAGGGCGCAGTGCGCGAATGAGGTTAGGAAGAGGGAGAGGGTTATTGAGGGGTTGAAGAAGCATGTTGGGGAGGGGGGGAGGGCGAGGGGGAGCGGGAAGGCGGTGGGTGTTGCGACGGTTACTGTTGTGCCGGGGGTTGGGGCGGAGGATGGGGCGGAGGGAGGGGTGGTGGCGGTGGGGGAGAGTGATTATGATCTCCGCCAGGAGACGAATGAGTTTTTGACGGAGCTGGCGAAGGGGTTGAGTGAGGAGAGCGAGAATTTGGGGATGTTGCTTAGGACGACGGTGGAGAGTTTGAAGGCGCTTTCGGGGTGGGAAGGGGAGGAGCAGGGGAGGGGCGGGGAGCTGGTGATTAGTGTTGATGACAGCTATGAGAATGTGGCGGCGGAGATTGATTCGGTGATTGAGCATCTCCGGACGCTGTTGACGAATCCGAGCTTTGTGCCACTGGAGGAGGTGGAGGTGCGCGAGGATGAGATTATTCGCCTTAGAGAGGGGTGGGAGAGGATGGAGTCAAGGTGGAGGGATGCGGTGAGGATGATGGATGGGTGGAGGAAGAGGATGGCGACGAGTGGGCAGACTGTTAATTTGGAGGAGCTGAAGGCTGGGCTGGAGCTGAGCCCGGTTAAGGACCTGAGCGCCAAGGACCAGGATACGCAGGACTTGGAGGATGGTTATGAAGAGGGCGATACGCAGGCGGATATCGATGCCATGGACGACTCGCAGGTTCCGGGTGGAGAGGATCTAACGCCAGACTTGGATGAGATGAGCGATGCCAGCTCGTTTGAGGAAGAGCCTGAAGACTTCGTTGTGGAGCCGACACCACAAATAATGGCGCCACCCGTGCAGCCCGCAAAACCTGTGGAAGAAGAGATTGTGGAACAAAAGCAGAGACGAAGCGGGCGCGAAGGACGAACCGAGCTCAGCAGCAGCATCAACGCACAAGAGAATAACAAGAAGAAGCGGAAACTCGACCCTCAAGCCCCTCCCAGCACCACCTCGCGAGTTTCAAAACCGCGAACCGATAGTGGCTCAGATATCAGCAGCTCGCGTCGTGCTCCAGCACCACGCAAAGAGCAGGTCGTAGAGCGGCAACCAGAGCCAGAAATTGCTCCCGCGCCCTCATCCTCCCCCGGCCCACCACCACAACTCTCACCCCTCCGCCCAATCCCCGACCCCAACCACAGGCGAAAAAGCGAATTCAGCACTATCGTCGAAGAAAACACCTGGGACTTCGCACAAATGGAGCGCTCTGACCCTGCTCCCGCATCTGATGAGATCTCCCTCCTCAAAACCTCAAATGCGCACCACGACTCACCTCCCACTGAGCAATCCGCCCAAAAAGTTTCCACGCCCCTAAAGTTAACCGGCGCCTCGCGACTCCCCCGCCCCGCCTCGGCGATGGCACAGGAGAGCCCGCTAACTATGGCGAGTATAGCTGCCAAACTTGCGGCGACAGAACGAGAAGCGGATGCGGCGCGCGTGCGCGCTAAGTTGAAGGCGGCGAAATTGAGTTCTGCGGCTGCGGCGACGAATTTGGCGCCCCCGCAGCCGCGACGGGGTGGGGAGGAGGAGGGGAGGGAGCCGGTGAAGGGTGGGGGTGGCGAGGGGGAGGAGGAGGTGGAGGTTCCGAGGAAGAGGAAGGCAAGTAACAGGATGGGGGGGAGGGCGAGTAGGAGGAGGAGTACGTTGAGTCCGTGGGAGTTGGAGAGTTTGATTTTGGGGGGGGTGGGGGAGGGGGGGCCGAAGTGAGATGGGGGGGGGGTGTGTGTTGTGGGTAATGATGATGAGAGGATGCGATACCCCGCGCATGGCGAGGCGTTTCTGGGGTTTGTCTTTTTTTTTTTTAAGGAGGGAGGGGGATAATGGATATGGCAGGAGTTCCATAAGTCTACTTAATCCCAATTATCATATGTTAAGCTACCCTCTGGCTGAAAGGCTGGCGATAAATGGTTTGATGTCGCGCAGTGTGGCGTTTGCGTTGATAGGTCTTGGCGACATGGGTGCGCATGCTGTGACGACAACCGCGAGTCAATCGGTTGTTGTGTGTGCTGAAGACAGACACGTCGTTTCGGATTCTAGGCCGCAGGGTTCGAACGAAAATAAAGATCCCGTGGGGGTTTGTGAAGGTCGTACGGGTTTGTGTGGAGTTTGGGGATGGGTGTTGGGGATTGTGAAAGGTGATTCAGAGACAGGTGGGTTTGGGTGTATGTAGGTGTTTTCGTTTTTCTTGCTTTCTTGCTTCAAGGTTTGTTATTTATTCTTCTACTGTTCATAAGGCTTCTCATTCTTCGTCGCTACAAAGTCTTCTTGCTATTCCCATTACAAGCAACGAACTATCGCAGGTTGTGTCGTGGAAAGCACAGTTTTAAGCCTCAACCAGAATCGCAAACCCAGGCTCAAAGCTGTCATGGGGAGTTCGGAAAGGGAATGCGGATGAGAGGGTTGGTGTAACATAGTAGAGTGTTGTGGTTGCGGGGGTATCTGCTGGGGCGCTGAGGGCGAATGGAAGGGCGATGAGGATGGAGAAGATGAGGGAGGGAGGGGGGAACCACATTGTCGTGGTTTTGAGGGCGAGATGCCTCCCCTAAAGGGATCTGGGGTTTGGATTATCGACTGGTTGCTACAGCTTTAGTTACTCACGTTATCCATTGAATCCTAACAAGTAGTAAGTTGATTACTATACTTATTACTATAAAGCTCTTACTAACATTAAATAGTAGTTATACTCTGTTAAATCAAGAGATACTAGAAAACAATAGAGCTCCTCATCCCCTATGCGCCATTCACCTGCCTAATTAGAGAGATTATAGTTAACCTAAAATCGACTTATCAAATCTAAGCAACTACACTTTCTGCACTACAAGAAGTAGCTAAGACCACTTTAGTTAAGGAGTTTAAGAGTAAGTGAACATTCATTATATAGTAATCATTATAGTAATCATTATAGTGACGTAACTAGCTGAATCGATCTACATAAAGCGTGTTACAATTTAGTAGAAGGACATGAAACTAGTGCAGTTAATGAGGCTTCATATAACAGGGTTCCGGTTCCTAGGGCAGCTTCTTTAAGTAAGGAAGGGAGGAACCAATACTAGGAGGTAATACTAGGAGGAATAGATACCAAATGAATTCGTTTACTACACTAAATACTATACGCACGTGACATATTAGGCACGTGTCGGTTTGCTAGGGAACCGTTAGGGGACCGCACGTCGGTTTTTCCATTATTTCCAGACCGGACCGTGGTCCGGTCTGGAAATCTTCCGAACCGACGGTCCCCCATGACGCACACTATCAAGCGTCATTCTGTACCGGGCTATATTTTGTTTCCTTTGAGATTCGACGTAATGTAAAAGTCGTAACTACTTTCTCATTTCGCAGAATGGAGTTAAACTAAACCTTGCTAAGACATGCAATCATCATCATATTTATCACAGCCGCAACACATGCACAACCTTCAAGCCTTCGAGCCTTGCACTTTGGACCGATTCTTTTGGGTTCCCAAGCCGTGTATTTAGCAGCACTTCAACGATCTTGCCGTGGGCTCTAAACGATGCCGCCTAGAGCGCGTTGCCGTAATGTCCTCCTTGCGCGTTAATGTCGGCGCCTTTGCTCACCAGCACCGTAACAATCTTGTCGTGGCCTTCAGCTAATGCTGCCTGCAGCGCGTCACTGTATTCTCTTACTTGCACGTTGATGTTGGGACCGTCGAGTGGCTCCGTCGTAAGCATAGCTTGGTAGTTTTAGTGAGAGGCGGAGCCGGCATTAGGGATTCCCGACGTTGGCGCTGACCTGTATTCGCGGCATGGTGACGGGAATCATCAGTCACAACCTTAAATGACGATGTGTGGATAAAACCTGGGGATCTTAGGTCCGGGTGAATGGTAGTTGAAAGCTCATAATGAGAGTTATTAAGAAGTGAAGAGGGTAGTGGCGTTATTTTGACCGACTACCTAGTGTGACCGACTACACCTTGCGTTACGTTATATGATTTAATCTCTCTTTTCCTATTAATCACACAGAAAAACTATAACTATTCTATGTATTCTGTCTTCTTGTATTACTCATGTATCATTTAATGAAGCTTGAAGTACCCCGGCTGCAACTTCGTGAATACCTTCGTTGGGTCATATTTTTTTTGAATGGCCTTCAGTCTCGCTTTGTTTTTTGGACCATAACCAGTGAAAACGTCCTGTTGCGCGGCAGCGTAGTTCTGATAGATATATCTGTGATACAGCTTTCGGCGTTTTGCGAGCGCGACGCCGCTGTCGATAAAATTGGATGCGAATTTCATGATGCGGTTATCATCCTTAATGTCTGCCCATGCGATAGAGATGTTGATCACTGTAAGAGTTGCTGTTAGATTGTCGTCAAATGGAGAAAGGGGAACTTACGGATGAGAGGGCCATCCTTGTCAGTTATCCCGAGAGCGTTACCGCCGTTTGAGGTGAAATGTGATGTTATGGCTGTGGAGATGGGTTGGAAGACTAAAGCTGGTAGGAGGCCACTTGCGCTCGCAATAGCGGGAACTTGAGATGCAAACAGGGTTTGGATATCCGTCATAATTTGAATATCATTATGAACCGTGAACGTCCAAAAAGTCTCTCTTAAGCCAGATGGTTGTGTTGCGTTTAATTCAATCGTAAGATCTGTCAGATTGGTGATACGGGCCGAACTCTGAATGCTGGGGATTTTGGTGAAGTTTGCTAGGATTGCCGCATCAGCAATAGGCTTGCCGTACTCGAGATCAACGCTACTAATGAAGATATTTTGGGCTGGAATATAAACGTAGGCGAGGATAACAGCACCGTAGGGGTCCTTGTAGTGGTTGATATTGAAATTATAGTGTGCTGTATTCAGTGCGAGCATGTTGTCAGTTGTATAAGCAAGCTGGCCACCCCACATCTTGCCCTGCTCAAAGGAAGCGAGATCAAACCGAGTGACAATGCCAAAGTTATTGCCACCTCCTCGAAGGGCGAAAAAGAGATCTGGGTGGGACTTCCTATTAACGTCGTTAATAGATCCATCAGCGAAAACAACCTGTACGATATTTGTCAGACGCATAGCCAAAACTCCTAAGAGGGATATTTAATATATCTTACCTGGTAATTGTTGACATTGTCACAAGCCAATCCATATCGGCCAGAGAAGAATGACATCCCACCTCCAAGAGTCAACCCCCCTACACCAATTGCGCCTGATCTTCCTCCGATTGTACTCAGATTCTGAGCATCTAACTCCATGTAAACGGAAGACCAGACCATTCCTGCGCCCACGGAAGCTTGCTTCCTGTCGCGTGAGACAACCAACTTGTTAAGATCTCTTAGGTCGATGGCCACACCGCTGCCGTCGATATTAGATGCACCGGCGAATGAAGCATGTCCACCACTCTTGAGTGCGAAGTTGCACTTGTTCACCTTGAGTGTTTTCAAGGTTATAGAGACATCTAGTGCAGATTTGGGGGTTACTCGACAGGCTGGTCGTTGGCTGGACTGCTGGGCGGACCAGTATTGGAAATCCTCGAGCAGGTATGTTGAGCTCTGAGGCAGCGCGACTCGGCCCCTTAGGAGCAGAGCTAGCTCTACGCACTATTTAATTTGATCTGTCAATACTCTGGGGGCCATGATATACGAAATGAGGCGGATTTACATACCGCAATTGTACATCTGCTAAATGAAGCAGCATCGAGCTGGTGAGAAACAACGGTCTGACTGAAGGCTGCCAGGAGCAGCGACGCCGTAGTAGTCCACTTCATGACTTCAATAGGTGCAAATCTAACACAAGAAAAGCAATTGACACAATTGACAAAGACGAATGTCAAGAGTGTGTATAGCTCTTAAGAAAGAACAATAACCACTACTCTAAATAATTGGCAGTGACGGAATGCGTGCGGAGATGTGGCGGGGGCTTATATAGGGCCAGGTGGTCTGGTTCATGGCCGCGCTGATCACATAGTGGACACAGCAGTAAGCAAGCACTCTTGAACAGCAGGGGTGCAAGGCAAGGTACGCGAAGGAAGTGGCTTGCATAGTATCTTCGACGCACCATGTACGGATGCAAGAAGGCTTGGCTCGTAGGGCAGCGCATACGCTGACTTCACACCAAGATTAGATATAGAAGAATTCACCTCTAATTCTGCATTATTCCAGGCACCTTCCGACTCGCTTGTGTGCTGGGTACTATGCTTTCGGCGTCTACTTTCTCCTTGAGGATGACATCTCTTTTGAGATGTGCTTAGTCGGTAGTGAGATTCGTGATATTGGTTTGTTGGTTTGCGGTAATTACGAGCCAAACTAGGAGCGGCCCGTGTTTATCCGCTAATGGTCCCTCACTAAGCGAGTGATTATCCGCCAGTAAGGATAGAACAAGTTCTATTGCACGGACAGTTCTATATATTAGACTGTTGGTTGGAGGGATGCGAACCCAAAAATGCACCTCGTTTAGGTGCAGATAAATTATCGGCACAACCAGCATGATAGTAGCGACATGCTTCTGTGAAGTTCGTTGAAATTCACATCCAGCTCCCGAATTAGGTGAAATGTCGTAAGATGAGATAACTGGCATTCACTCATGCTTAAAAGAGTCGATAAGTTAGCTATATATAATCATACGGGGGGAAATAGTTCAGAGAGTACATACAGGGTGTTTCATCCCAGCACAGCACAGCCCTCCCTACTCCATGAAATTGCTCATGCAGATGCACCTTGCTTTTCAAAATGACTACGAAACGTAGCGTAGCAGGGGCTATTGATGTGGCAAGGACAAGTGTAGGTCAAGCAAAGTGCCTGTCTTCCGCGACTACATTAGCGGAGTATACCCTATCATTTGAGCTTTCGATTCTGCCACGTTCTTTTACCTAGCCAGTTAGCACCTGACCTTGCTGCGTAATTCCAACAGAGATGAAACGCTTACCATACTGCCATATGTGGCGCAATTCAGAGCCTTGGAGGAAATCTAGTAATTAAAAGACCGTCTGGCCATTCGACACTTTTATACTGTGTAGTACATCTGCTGTGGGCAATTTCCAATGCTTGTGTTATATAGCAGTTGGCTGGGGCTGCTCTTGCGTTGATCGCGGGTAGTTAATAGTGTAACCACCCACCTGACATTATACATCTGATGGACTGGACCAAACCACCACCATCATGGTCTCGCAAGATATTCCGTACAAAATTAACTTCGTATGATTGCCCCCCTATCTCTCTCGCTTCCATTAATTATCATCTAACTTATCTCTACCGTAGTATACCCTTATTATCTGCCTCGTTCTGGCCATCGTCTTTGTAGCCGCCCGCACTGTTGTGCGATGGTCCAAGGAGCACATCTTCTTTGCAGAGGACTACTTGTGCTGGCTCGCCCTAGCCGCATTTGTTGCCCTCATTGGGCTATATTTCAACATTCTTGATACCATCTATAACATTACGGCCGTCGCCACTGGAAAAGCCGCTCCCACGCCTTCGTTCGTATCCGATGGGGACCATATGATGCGATGTATGTTCGCTATCCAGTTACTATTCTGGACGGCCTTATACGCGGTGAAATTTTCGCTCCTGTTTCTGTTCAGGCGCTTGACATTTGGCTTGCCGATATACGAAAAAATCTGGGTTGGGGTGCTCGTTTTTACGATGTTGTCGTTTATAGGGTCTGTTATTTCCGAGTTGACCAGCTGCAAGCCGTTGCGTACATATTTTCATATCGGTATGTTTACACCTACATAATTTCCGGTATTTTACAACTACTATGTTATGAGGATAGAGAGAAGGCTGCGGAACACCTCATCGACAGCGACATTAGCTAATGAGTTGCATAGGAGAATGCACTACCTACGAAGACGCAAAAGCCCAGGCGGCCAGTCTGTATTTTTCTCTTGCAGTGGACGTACTGACTGATTTATTAAGTATGTCTCTTTTATACCTCTATCAAAATTTGCTGCATCACTCATACAATGAGTAGGAGCGTAGCTAACAGGACACTTAGTAATGGCGATCCCCGTGCGTCTCTTGTGGAATCTTCAGATATCTCGGGTCGAGAAGATCAGTGTGGCATTGGTAATGTGCGTCGGGGTGATAACCATGGTCTGCGCCATTGTCCGGGCAAGTTCTTTGGGCGTCTTCGCTAGCGCAGGCCAGATCCCAATATCGTGGCTAGTCTTGTGGGCGTCTATTGAAGGCCTTGTCGGTACGTCAAATCATTCATTAGATTTCTAGTATCCGTTTCAATCACTTGGCTAATCACCGCTATGCAGCCATCATTGTGAACTGCCTTCCTGCATTCGCAATCATTCTCCGGAGGCAGATCCTCTCCATCGACACCACCGGAAACAACAGCAATGGACCGTACACACATAATACCCTGCCATCGCAGCACAAGAGTCGGATACGAGCAGAGAGCATGCTGCTAGATGATGTTGGCCCTGCGGAATTTGGCAGAAGGAGTGTAAGCAGTCGCGACGGCGCAGCATCATGACCTAAACCAGAGGAATAAGGGTATGGCGGTGTAAAAATGGGATTCAAAATAAGGCGCAGAGATTCAAATTAACGGGACGGTTAGAAGTTATAAAGTTGTATGCGTAAGGAAGTTATCCTTTTATTGCATATACTGATTTGGTAATCTCTTTTATGGAGTTAGTTTAAAACCTAATAGTAGTGACCACATACATTGCAGTCAACGTTTCCTACGTCGAGTTCTAGAAATTGACGGCCACGAAAGTTGGCTTTTGGGTTCCCAAGCCGTGGTTTAGAGGCCTGGCAGGAGGGCTGTCACGTGCCCTCACGTGGACGGCCGACTGTAGGGCTTGGTAAACCAGGGCAAGGGGTAAAGGATAAAAGAGCTGGAGGCCTCGGAAGAGGCTCTCTAGTTAATAGTCGCTGTATATACGTAGACCTATTGTGCTTATAGAATACGATACCCTTCCTGCCTCCTAACCTGGTTCCCTAGACTCCCGTGAGACCCTTGGGCTTACGCTTTACAGAATGGAGCTCTAGTTGCAATATGCCTCTGTGATGTATAAATTGATGTTGTAGCTCTCTATATAGCGTTCATGAGGAAACTGCTAATGTAGTTGGACTTAAGAACTGTACTAATTGTCAAAATGAATAGCTCTCAACAAGTTGTAATGGTAGGTTGTTTAATACTACAAATGAGAGCAAAGTCTCTCGGTATTTAGCTACATCCTTAGATGCTCTAGCTGGCTCGATTTGAAGATTGCGTGGCTCGAAAAATGATGATATACTGCTTGATAGGCTTGATGCTGTATTTGTATCGCTTTTTATTATATATGCAACTGTTGGATGCTTTTGGTTATAGTGTTTCCAAAGGTTGCCAGTTGAACTGTAACGGGGTGGTGCTGACCGACCGTTACAGTATATATAGCGTGTTACGCGTATTCCGGGCGAGCCGGAATACTGTAGTCTTTTTGGCTCAGTGAGGTGTAGCGCGAGCGTAACCGTACATCATTACATGAACTCTGGCTTAAGGGTTGAGGCGTAGGCGAGTAGTTACAGTTTGGCTGTAAACAGGTCATCTTAAGTAGCGGTGGATTGCTATCAAGTATTAATCATGAATACAATTGCTTTGTAAACAGTATTGATGTTGTTGGTGGTAGCATTAGTCCTGGAGGCTGTAGATGAAGCGATGGAACATTGAGTGGTAGAATAGGAGGAGGTAGTAGTGGTAGATCTGGCTCATCATGAGTATCATAGCCGCTATAGCTAGGGAAATCAATTGGAACATCTGATAGCGACGAGTCACTCATTTTGAGGATGATGAACACTGTATATATTGTTACAGTAGGCCTTGCGACGTTAACAAAAATGGTGCCTGGCTGCACTTGGCATGTATCCGGATACTAAGGATACTTTTCAAAAGTCTACGAGTAGGTATATGTATCCGGATACCCCAAAAGTATCCGGATACATTGGTATCCGTGCTGAACACTGTCGTAGGATGAGAGCGTAGCAGGGCGAGGATGTTGGAAAGAAGGAGGGAGAGACAGTCGTGGGGAGGGAGCTCGAAAGCGGCATCGAGCCCGTGCACCCGCCTTCCCCGATTAGGCGGGCGCCAAACTCAGCAAGGCGAACACCGCAACTGAGATTACAATATAAGCTTGGTTGAACGTATAATTTGTTGTGGTGAATATTTATTTTTGGTTGTTAAGTGTATTATAAATAATAATCGATTTTTAAGCCTTTAATCTATTTATTCGAGCTGATATATATCTTAAAATATGGATATATTCTAATGTCTAAATAGTCTACGTGAATTTATAAGTGCCCTGAAATAAAAACGGATAATTAGTTTGAATTATCTTTAGAAGATGATTCAATATATTAAAATGTGAATATCTTAATATTCACATTCACTTCCAGATCACTATGGTATCATTATATGAATATTCAACCATATGTAGTTGTAGAATTAAGTGATCACAATGCAACCCCATGATTTCATCACGACAGGAGAAAGGGGAATCTCTATTACAACAAGCACCAGCTAATTGATGAAATCGTACGCGTCAAGTGAATAACTACAACCTCGCGATATAATTTATTGCCCTCGTCACAAAGACCAGCCACCCATCACCGCCACGACATCACTCTACCAGCATCGTATTTCCTCAGACTTCACAATGGATCGGTTCCTCGGAAAGTTGAAAAAGAAAACCGTTGGTGGGCGAAACAAGACAGGCAAAGACAAAGCACAGTGGACCCCAGAAGTATCAAGTTCACCTTCGCTATCATTGTCCCTGGAGCCAAATTCGCCATTTTCGGAAGAGTTCTCCTTCTGGAATTCAAACCAAGATGAGCCACGAGAAGCTTTCGAAACTACACTGCGCCCTCCGGTTACGCCCTCTGGCGACAGGCATTCAAACTACAGACCGCATCGACGGGCACCAGAAACTCCTCCAGCAACAGCGACCTCAAATTTTCCTCTGGGGTTCTCAAGCCTTCCCTATGAACATACCAAGAAGAGTTACCCGCCACCCAGTACTTCTAAGTTCGCGATATATTCTCCTGGGAGGATCAAGAGAAAAGAGCTTCCAAAAAACGAGAACCTTCAGGACAACGAGAAGATACATCAGGCACTAGAAACTTTTAAAGTCACTGTGTATGCAGTTTCCCAGACCAAAAAAGAGCCAGAGCCAAAGCGAGAGCCAGAGCGAGAGGCAGATCCAAGCACACAAAGCACACCACAAGAGATTGAAGGGAGCATTCACTCTGTGGAAAGTCTCCCAAGCTTGGATTCGGAGTCCGACATTGTCATCAAAACCAAAGCAGAAAGGACAGCAGAGCTCCTGGCAAAGAAATATGCCCGCCTCGTCCACCAGCAAGAGGAGCTCCATGCAGAGAAATATATGCGCATCATCCACCACCGAGAAGAGCTTGAAGCCCGTGGCATTTTGTGGCCTACAAACGCTCCAACCCATGAATTTCCCGATGACGAATATGAGACACAGGTTTACGAGTTTCCACAGTTCGTTCCAAAACCGCTTGCATTGCGGAATCAAAGAGAGCCGAGTGAAGGACCTCGATCGAACCAACGCCAAATCTTGAATGGGGTTGTGCATGATTATGAAGCTGCAAAGTTGGAGAGCTGGAGACAGTTTTATGGAAAGGGCGAGATGATGAAGTCTTTACACAATGAGATTGATGAGTATCTGTCAGCTCTTCTGTTCAAGAGGCTCCTGAAAGAAACAGCTGCAGATGCCAGTCGCCAGTCTACAGTGTACCGCTCAGAGGTTACTGTCAGGAAGTATTGGGATGGTGTTCGAGGATACCTTGGGCCGGAATTCAGAAATGAGGACACAAGAAATTGAAATTCATACTCAGCTTCTGTACAAATAGCTTTTGATGTCAGCTTCCCAGTTCCGGCGAGGCTTGTATAGGACCTATACTGAAAGAAGAACTTGATAAATATTGAGAAAATACCTAAAGCTTTGCAATTTTTAATAGTATATACGAATCATCGTGTATTTCAATTCTAGCGGGCTCATATTCACATAGTTGAGAACAATCGACTCTTATCGACTGAGGTTGAGGTCCATTCACAAGCTATGATGGCCGGTACCACTAATAATCCCCGACCTCTCCTAACCCTCTCGGCAACTCCCGCACCTGCGATCAACGCAGTCAACACGTATCCCAAACCCCCCTCCTCCTCCACCAACCCACACCGCAACAATGGATCCCTTCTCCTCCGAAGTCGAGCTCGTCGACCTGCGCGACCACTTTGCCGCCGGCCGCTTCCAAGAAGTCATCGACTACGACACCGCCTCCCTGTCCCCCGAAAACAAGGTCCCGGCCCACATCCTCGCCCTCCGCGCCAAAGTCGCCCTGGGAGAAGCAAAGGAGGCGCTTGAGGAGATCAAGGATGCGGAGAGCGGTCCGGAGTATAGCGCCGTGAAGGCGTATGCTCAGCATGCGGCGGGAAAGACGAAGGAGGCGCTGAAGGCGGCGGAGGAGCTCGCAGAGAGCAAGCCGGATAATGCGACGGTGCAGCTGCTGGCGGGGTCGGTGCTGCAGAGTGAGGGGAAGACGGAGGAGGCGCTGGCGTTGCTGTCGCAGCATCAGGGGAACTGTGGGTTATTATGCTTCCGGGGGTTTACGTTTACAATGCTGATATTATGGATAGTGGAGGCTGTTGCGCTTATTGTGCAGATACATTTACAGCAGAACCGCACCGATTTGGCTCTTAAGGAGGTGCTTGCGGCGAAGAAGTGGGCGCAGGATAATTTGTTGATCAATATTGCTGAGTCGTGGGTTGCACTGAGGGTGGTACGTATTTGATAATCCGGCGGTGCTGGTTCAGGGATTCAAGAAAGCTAACTGATGCATTTAATAGGGCGGAGAGAAGTATCAAGAAGCATTCTACGTCTTCGAGGAGATCGCACAAGCCCCTTCAGGAGCAGCAACTTTGTCCCTGCTATCACAAGCCGTTTCCGAGATCCACCTGGGACGCTTTGAGGAGGCAGAGGCCGCGTTGAGCCAGGCGATCAAGCAATTCCCTGAGAACGCCGACGTGATCGCGAACATGGCCGTCCTGTCGATTCTGTCTGGGAAAGATCGCAGCGAGTACGTGGAGTAAGTTGATAATCTGCCACCCCGTGCTGGAGTCCTTGTCATTAACTAGTTCATTCAGGAGCTTGCAAAAGCTGAACCCCGAGCACCCGTATATTAAGGGAGTGGAAGAGAAGAGCGACCTCTTTGATAAGGCGGCGTCTAAGTTTGCAGCCAAGGTTGCAGCATGATGGGAATGAAATCGGAAAACTGGCGTCACGGTGCAATAGAAATCAATGAATTATTCAGATAATTAAAAATGTCCTATTCGACGAAGAAGTCCCTCGCATATGCATGCAGGTCGTCTCTTGATGGGTTATTGAAAGGTCGTGGCCCAGAAGTCGCCTATTCGTGCCTAAAGGAGAGGGTAATGTGAGACATTTGTCACTAGTATGGAGCTGAGGCCAATACGTACGACATCACACATGATTCTAACTTGACAACACATGCATCAACAATGAAGACATTTTGGAATAGGCCACCTATATATGCCATCGGGCTAGGCACTGACTGCACGGGTGATCCGGGGCTTAAGCTTACTGCATCGCGTCTCCCAGTTGGGCGCCTCCGAGCTGAGACGTCTCAATCGAGGTGCTGTTAGCCAAACCAAACATCAAGGGGACTGTATTGGCCGGTAATGACGAGATAATTTGTCTCAATAAATGGTGATTGAAGCACAGATCGCCGGCTAGGACTTATATATAACGCTACTCCTCTGTCCCATTCTCGTGCTCCTCTATTCCTCTGTAGACAGAAACTCGACTGTTGCCTTTCAGCCCCAGAGATCTCATATCAAAGCCTTTCAGTCGCCGTTTAAGATGAAGTTCTCAGCTACCACTCTCGCCTGCCTAGCTGGCCTCGCTGCTACAGCCTATTCGCATCCCGTTACCGATGTCCTTGAGAAGCGCCTTGAGACGCTCGACGACGACACCTTCAGAACTGCTCTCAAAACATTCTGGACTGATCTTGACGTTGCTAGGCAAGCAGTCCATAAGTACGACCCCGAAGACTATTTCTCGCAGTACGAATATCCCGACGCCGCCTGGAATACCACCGAGAATTTGGGTAAGAGTACAAAGGAGGTTGAGAATTCTAAAGCCCTCAGCATGGCTGGTGTTGTCGACATCCTGTTGCTCTATCGAGATATAGGGAATGTGTCTAAAACCCTACTCGAAGAGATCATTGCCAGGAAACCTCCTATTGAGGCCATCTCCAAATGCGGGGTCTCCAGAGCTTATACGCAAACGATATGGGTTGCCTCAGCCGCCTTCGCCAGGGCTATTGCGGGCAATTGCGACCCGAAAGCTAAAGAGATTATTTTTGCCTATGCCGAATTCCACTGGGAGAATTTGCAATCAATTCTAACTGAGCTTGAGAGACCGAAATGCAACAATGCCAATGGCCGCTCGTCGTCGCAGGCTGACCTGTAGCTGGCATATCAGTCAATTGCTCAGAACAACCCAGAGGACCAACGCGGCTTGGTGGAGAATCGGAGCGTCCTGAGATCTAGCAATGCAAAGAGTCGCTGGTGGCTATGATCCAATGCTACGAGACAACTATATGATACTCTAGGATTTCTTAAGATAGGAGCCATCACGCTCAACTAAATATGAAATGCTAACTCGTGGACAACCTGTGAACCCGTGAAACCCCTGCTGAAGTTGGCTGTGTGAGCGGTCGAGCGGTCGAGACCAAGAAGGGAATCGCTGGCAACGAATCGGCACTTAGATCCGGCGGGTCCCTTGGCGGCCAATATTGATTTATCACACAACCACCACCACAACCACCCCACAACCATCGCCACACCACTATCAACAATCATGACGTCACGATTTTTATATGTCTCCACGGTTGCCCCTCCTTTTTTATTGTCCATACGAATCAGCAATGCAATTCTATTGAATGGCAATGCAAAGCTATCTTGCCCATATCAGGGCATGCGGCTGTGCACCACACACCGGCCCCAGAAGATCGTTCTGGTTCCGTGAATCGCGTGCTCCCAGGTGAATTTGATTAACCGTCCGGCCGACCCCGCGCCGCCTGTGTGATGTGAGCTCACGATATCTCCGGGCCGTTATACCTCATCAGTCCTCCCGTGTTTGCCTCGAACCCTTTGTCGTCATGGCTGCAGAAGCCACGACGATGCAAGGCGAGTACTACTCACATGGGCATGGACATGCAGCTTACCGCCTCTCCATGACCGAAACCCATCCTCGTTATCATCGTGGAGACTCCAATGGTGGACCCACTAACGGTATCCGGCTGGAACCCTCCCGCTATGGGCCAATAAAGTGCCGAATCCAGACGTGTGCCTGACGTGGTAAAAAAAATGGCCTTGGTGACGGAGGTTGTCTCATGGCCATGATATAAGCTAGGGTGAGCCACGACAACCCCTTCTCAACTGCACCCCTAAACCAAAAAAAGATTTCGATAAGACCTTTCTGCCAACAGCAACTGTTTGTTGACAAGGAAGATATATATACAAGAGGGATTAGACAGATTTACCGGAAGAGTCCATATCATACCCCGCCAAATCCGCACGATGCCGTCTGCTCTCACGCCACCGGTTGAGGGCGAGAACGAGGACCTCTCTGTCCCGACAACGAGCTATCAGCCTACACAAACAGATGCCGGTAGCAAGAAGCGGAAGGTGATCTGCTTCTCAGGTATGATTTTCCCCCATATGCGTAGTGGGTTTGGTGCGTACAGCAGCTAACAGACCCCCCAGACTTCGATGGCACGATATTCATGCAAGACACCGGACACATCCTCTTCGACAGCCACGGCTGCGGCAGCGAACAACGCGCCATCCTAGACGAGCAAATCAAATCCGGCGAGCGCTCCTTCCGCGACGTCTCGGAGGAGATGTGGAGTTCCCTCAACGTGCCGTTCGAGGACGGCTTCGAGATCATGGAGGAGAAGCTCGAGATGGACCCAGACTTCCGCGAATTCCACAAGTACTGCCTCGCCAACAGCATCCCATTCTACGTCATCTCCGCGGGACTGAAACCCGTTCTCCGCGCGGTCCTGGATAAGTTCCTGGGAGAGGAGGAGTCGTCGCATATTAAGATCGTGGCTAATGATGCGGAGATCGCGCCGGATGGGTCGGAGTGGAAGCCGATCTGGCGACATGATACGGAGCTGGGACATGATAAGGCGCGCTCTATTACCGAGTACCGCGAGTCGGCTAAGACGGCTGCGTCTACCGACGAGCTGCCTCTGATCGTCTTCATCGGCGATGGTGTCTCCGATCTGCCTGCCGCGCGCGAGGCGGACGTGCTGTTCGCGCGCAAGGGGCTGAGGCTCGAGGAGTACTGTGTTGAGCACAAGATTCCGTATATTGGCTTTGATACGTTTGCGGATGTGCAGAGGGAGATTGAGAGTATTACGGAGGATGATGTGAAGAAGACGGGTGGAAAGGGGAAGCCGGCGAGGTTTAACCCGCGTGCGAACTTCTGGAGGAGAGTCTCGAGCCAGCAGTCGGTGACGAGGTGATGGGGGGAGGGATAGATAGATTTGGGGGGTGGGTGTCATTAGCGTGGCTGTCTGCTTTGGGCGATATTTAGATATCAATCTATTATATATAATTGCTGGATAGTTATTTTGTATGGTGATACTCTGTAGTCGGAATACATGTGACCAGCTACTACTAGCCAAGTTTTTCAACTTACTCTCTCCTCTCCCCCCCTCCTACTCAACCACTCAACCAGGCAAAGAACAGGATGATCATCCAAACCACCGTCTCACCCGGATGGCTGTGCTACACGCACATGCGCGGATGCCGCCGGCCTGTCTACATGCATTGAAACCCAAAACCCACGACGAACCCAACGCGGGACGGACGCGCAACGGATAAGGCTGAGCATCCTTGGCAGCTTGGGAGCAACGGAGGGGAGAGGTTCAGCAATGCCGGGCAGGTGTCGTAATGCGCGGTATAATACCTTCTTCTTCTCTTGGTATACGCTCACTAGATGGAGCTGAGCGCATATAGCCGACGACAGCCGTGGAGTGATATCCGGAATGAGATGTATTCACCAGAAACCTGATATTGCGGCAAAGCCCGCACGCGCTGTGATGCCGGATGGGGATGCATCTTAATATCTCACCTCCACTTCCACGTCGATATTGCTTTTAGTATCACCCCCACATCGATATTACGATTTCGCGTCATCGCGCCGCCGCGGAGACACAGGTGTATTAATGTGACACCCACCTCCACGGCCTAGCCGACGGATGGAGGGGTACAGTATATGTATGAATGAATGGCCGGCTTCCTTCACATGATATTTACATTGTTGTGCCACATTTTCACTAGGAAACGCCATTGGAGCGGGAGGGGAGCTATACCCATGGGCCAATCTTTGGCTAGCCCTGCGGCAGGGTGGTGTGGTGGGAGCGGCGCGTTTGGCTGGGTGCGGAGGCGGGCTGAGACGGAGCTGCAGACAGTGCAGTGCGTGAGAGGGATGATGGTATGTTGTGGTACTGATGGTTCTTTAGCTTTTGGTGAGGCGTTGGGGGTATGTGAGATGGAGGAGGGTCTGTGGAGGAGTTAGTTATTTACAGGAATTATTATGGCTTTTTGGATATATAAATATCGTGGCATTATAAATAGAGGTACCGTGGGAAGATGAGGCCTGCAAATGTAGGATTTTCTATACCTTCGATGATGTCGATTGCGGGGTAAAACATACCTGAGAGCTGCAGATCGTGAAAATCCATGGCATCCATGGCATCCATGGCGTCCGTCGCTCCGTCGTTCCATCGCCTCTATCGAAGCTTGTTGATACTAGATAGAATAATAGCATTTCAGTAGTGCTGGTCTAGAGTATACTGTATATTCTTCCAAAGTAGTATTATACCCTTCACAGGCTGAAGTCGAGGATTATCGCTGCCGTGGAACCCGCGGGAGCCAAGTGTACTCGTCATCGTGGCCGAGTCTACGACCATTCTACGACCAGTCTACCCCCAGGTCCCGCCGCTGAGATAATCCAAAATAGAGCCAGAATAGGGCAAAATCAGGTCAAGAACAGGTCACGGTTGCAAATCCCCACATCGCTGTTGTTACCCACTGTGGTATGTAGTAGTAGAAAAGTAGTAGAGCAATTTATTAGTGTATGTGGAACTCTAGAGTACCGCCGACCAGCACCGACCAACATCCACCACCACTACCAACCGCTTCCACCCACCTCCACCCACCTTTACCACCATAAATTCGAGCAACGGTGCACCACAACCGTACACCCCCCCACCAACTGACCCGGCCCTTCCCCAGGCCACCAATCACACTCCAACCCTCAACTGCCAATGCGCAAATACAGTAGCTCACACGCTCAACGTCAGCTCTCCCTACCACCCTCGCCATATCCAAGATCGGCGGGTAGAGCCAGTGTGTAGTACCTTGGCCTTTTATGAGGGGCCAAGAATACTTAAATCGATAGCAATGGTTCGCATCATCCCCTCTCGCCTGAAATCATATACTGGCGGAGGAGGTTCAGGAACAGCAACGCCAAACAACAACAGCTCCACCGCCAACGCATGTGCTGCTCCCGCCTCGTCCCAGAAATCAAACATGCACAGCAAACTCGATGCTAGTCCCGCCGGAGGACCGGCCAATGGCCTCATGCTGAGGATCGTGGTGTTGAGGGTACGTCCGTCTTGTCGGGGTTTGGCGTTTTTGGGTTGAGGGAGCCAAGGAACTGACAACATTGGCTTTCCAGGGCAAGAATCTCGCCGCCAAGGACAAGAACGGTACTTCTGATCCGGTAAGTGATAGCTCCTTGGAGATGGCCACGATGGCGGACAGGACACGACGAAGCTGACTGACGTTGTTCTGTTTCTAGTTCCTGGTTATCTCGCTGGGCGATACTAGAGATACGACACAGTATGTGCCGAAGACTCTCAACCCAGAATGGAACCACCTATGCGACCTGCCCGTCTCCAGCATCAAGGACCTCCTGCTCGACGTCGTGTGCTGGGACAAGGATAGGTTCGGGAAGGACTATATGGGGGAGTTTGAGGTGGCATTGGAGGATATATTTGCTAATGGCAAGGTTTCACAAGAGGCGCAGTGGTATCCGCTGAAGAGCAAACGGGGTGGCAGTAGGAGGAAGGAGAAGAAGGATAGCAATATCTCTGGGGAGGTACAACTACAATTCAAGCTATACGACTCGTCAACCCCCGGGGCTTCACCGCCCCAAGTCATGGAGAAGTTCTGGGCTATTGCTGGGATCGAGAACGATAACCTTACACCCACCAAGTCAGGCAGTGACGATGCCAGCCCTACCGGTGACGAGGACGACGATGATGAAGACGAAGAGCGAAGCGGCTCAGCCGACGAGGTCGACGATCCTTCGAAGCCGGAAACGGTGGAGAAGAAGAGGAGGCGGAGGAGGATAAGAGGGCTGAAGAAACGGAAAGCCCACCAGCTATACGAGTTCGTTGGGGCGAGTAGTGTGACTGG
Source organism: Pseudogymnoascus sp. 05NY08 (assembly GCA_001662605.1). Lineage (NCBI taxonomy): Eukaryota > Fungi > Ascomycota > Leotiomycetes > Thelebolales > Thelebolaceae > Pseudogymnoascus > Pseudogymnoascus sp. 05NY08. The sequence continues at coordinate 70,048 of KV458890.1, forward strand.
GATCGTATTCTTGGAAATCTCAGGCGTTACTGACCTGCCTCCGGAGCGGAATGTGACGAGGACGTCCTTCGACATGGATCCCTTCGTCGTTGCGTCGCTGGGTAGGAAGACTTATAGAACCCGAGTGGTCCGCCATAAGCTCAACCCTGTCTTTAACGAAAAGATGATATTCCAGGTCCTCCGACACGAACAGGCATACTCGATATCCTTCTCGGTTGTCGACCGCGACAAGCTCTCCGGCAACGATTTCATATGTGCGGCCAGCGTGCCGATTCAAGATATCACAAGCACAGGTCCAAAGGCCGACCCGGACACCGGACTTTACGACCTGCCGGATCTGCCGGATTCTGGATCACTGCCAAAGCCCAGCAGCAAATCGAGGTTCAAAATCGCTCTATCAAGGACGACTTCGTCACAGAGCCTGAATAAGCAAGGTAGACCGCAGTTGTCCCCGAAACCCTCGACCCAAGGCAGCGTGACTAGTGAAGGCATTCCTCAAGTTGGAGCTAACTTGACCCCTGAAGCTATTCCACCGAGTGCCCTGGAGCAGACCGACAGCACCGACGAGAGAGGAGACCCCGACCTACATACGTTCCACATCCCGCTCAAGCTCAAGAACATGGAGAAGTGGGAGGAAAAGCACAAGCCCGAATTACACCTCAAGGCGAAATACCTGCCATATACGGCTCTGAGACAACAGTTCTGGAGGTCCATGCTGAGGCAATACGACGTCGATGATAGTGGAAGCATCAGCAAGGTCGAACTCACCACCATGCTTGATACGCTCGGCTCGACGCTTAAGGAGTCAACTATTGATAAGTTCTTTAAGAGGTTCCCTCACATGCTAAATGATGAAGAGGGTATGCTCTCTTACGACGAGGCGGTGATCTGCTTAGAAGACCAACTCGAAATGAAGAGCAAGAAGAGCCAATCCGCGACCGACAAGGTTCGTGACCAGATCCAACAGCGCCTCGGACGAAGCGCTGCCTCGTCGAGTCTGTCATTGCCGGTAACGCAGGGAGAGTCCGAGGCGACGCTCTCAGAAGAGGCCGACGCGGCGGAACTTAGTAACGCAGAGATTGGCACGCCTCTTGAAGAGGGCGACTTCAGCAATTCGTACGATCTGTACGATAAAGATGAAGAGCATGTCGTGGAGATTAAGGAGTGTCCTATTTGCCACCAGCCCCGTCTTAACAGGCGGTCCGATGCCGATATTATCACCCATATTGCTACCTGTGCAAGCCAGGATTGGCGACAGGTCAATAATATTGTCATGGCAGGCTTTGTCACGTCGAGCCAGGCCCAGCGGAAGTGGTACTCCAAGGTCATCACCAAGATCTCGTACGGTGGGTATAAGCTTGGTGCGAATTCGGCGAATATTCTTGTGCAGGACCGCATTACTGGACATATCAATGAAGAGCGAATGAGTATATATGTACGACTTGGGATTCGACTGCTGTACAAAGGCCTTAAGTCGAGGGAAATGGAGAAGAAGAGAAGTATGTATTAGAGATTACCCCTTAAGTGGTTGGAAACAATGCTAACATCTCTCTCAGTTCGCAAGCTCCTGCGTGGCCTCAGCGTCAAGCAGGGCGTCAAATACGACGATCCTGCCTCAAAGAACGAGATCCCCAAGTTCATCGCCTTCCACCAACTCGACATGTCCGAGGTGCTCTACCCAATCGAAGACTTCAAGAACTTCAACCAATTCTTCTACCGCGAGCTCAAGCCCAACGCGCGCCCCTGCTCCGCGCCAGACAACCCGCGCATCATCGTCTCCCCGGCCGACTGCCGCTCCGTCGTCTTCAACACGATGGATACCGCTACTAAGATCTGGGTTAAGGGGCGCGAATTCTCTATCAAGCGCCTCCTTGGGAACGCATACCCTGAAGACGTGGAGCGATACACCAATGGCGCTCTGGGTATCTTCCGCCTTGCGCCTCAGGATTACCATCGCTTCCATATCCCCGTTGATGGCGTGATGGGCACACCTAAGACTATCGAGGGAGAGTACTATACTGTCAACCCCATGGCCATCCGCTCGGCGCTCGATGTCTACGGCGAGAACGTCCGTGTCGTCGTGCCTATCGACTCCGTGGCTCACGGCCGCGTCATGGTTATCTGCGTCGGCGCCATGATGGTGGGAAGCACTGTCATCACGCGCAAGCAGGGTGAGACGGTCAAGCGCGCCGAGGAGCTGGGATACTTCAAGTTCGGAGGTAGCACCCTACTTGTTCTCTTCGAGCCTGGCACGATGCGCTTCGACGATGACCTCGCGGATAATTCCAACGGGGCTCTGGAGACACTGGTATGTTCCACATCATCCCCTTACTGTATATAAGAGAGGAAACTAACAACCCCACAGGTCCGCGTAGGCATGTCCATCGGCCACCACCCCCAGCAAGAACAACACACCCCCGACATGCGCAAACCCGACGCCGAGATCTCCGAGAAAGACCGCGCCGACGCACAGCGCCGCATCGAGGGCAGTCTGGCACCCGACCGCGTCGTCAATGGCGCGGCGGACTTGTTGCCGGCGGCGCTGCAGAAGCCGCCAGGGGCGTACTAGATGAGCGCTCACCTAGCTATTTGAGAAAGGAAGAGATGTCGAGAGAAGGACTACGAGGAAGGCACTGGCGGGACCGTGCCGGCGACCACACACGGCGAATGGGATGGGATGATGTATGTACGTGCGCACGCGATTTCAACATCGGAGATGATTTCAACAATGGGCACACACTACCAGAACGGGCAGGCGGGGAACAAAACAAAAAAGAGATTTTATATAAAAATAAACGGGGCTTCCATTCCTTACTATATTTTTTTGGGGCTCTCTCGGGTTGCGTTTGGATCGCGGGGGGATTTTGTAGAAAGGGGGGAAGGGGGAAAAGGGACATACATTTGGCGCGCCTGTCTGAGAAGGGGAAGATATATACGAGGGCAGAGCGGCGCGGGGGAGGTAACGGGATGGATGTGGTGGTGGTGGTGGTTTAGAGGGGGGGGATTTGTTTTTGTTAGCAGTATATTCTTCGTGTCGTTTCAGAGCAGAGCAGAGCATGTTTTTTTATAGCAGAGCAAGCAGGCGGTAGCGATGAATTGGATTGGCACATTTTTCAACTTTGCAAACATGTTTACTCGTAAAGATACCTTCTAAACCTATCGCGCGAACCTCGCGCAAATCTCGCGCAAACCTCACAAGCCTATCGCAAACGTATCTATTTCGGAACCTTCCTCGCAAGCCTATCTACTTCGGAAACCAACCTCACAATCCTACCTTACCTCACTTTCACAGCTCCCTCCTCCCCTCACCCCTGAGCGCCTCACCTCCGGAGCTACCTCCGCAAACAGCTCATCGGAGACATAAAATCACTTGGCACCCACCTGCCGACGCCCAGCTCAATTCCTCTGACAAATTATTGGGGGCCATACCCCCTTGGCGCAGCTTAATCCCCCATCCCCCCATCCCCCCATCACCCCCTTGAATCCCACGATCCCGAAGACCAGGCAAGCCTCACCACACAATCTCACTACTGCACCCCCACCCCCCCCCGAATCCCGCCGCGCAACTCTCGGGAAGGTGGGGGATCCAGAAAAAAAACTGCAAGCAGCAGCGCACGGTCGCTATCCCCGTCGCCCGTCCTTCTCGATCCCTGGGAATGGCAACCGACGGCCAGCTGGGTGGTATCGTAGTGGCCGTCTAGTAGTCGAGTCCACTTTCTCGGGGCACGGCGCACCACCAACACGCCCGCCGGCGTGGCTTGGCCGGCACCCGCTACCCGGAGTAAGGGGGCGTGGTGTGTGGTAAGGGCTGACTACGCTACAGCTACGCTACGAACGGGGCCAAACAAGCAGCGCACCTGCACGCTACGCGGGCTCGTCACACACCGAGCGCGGCGGCGAAGGAAGCACATCGTGCGTTGCGTCCGCCTGCGCGACCAGTAACGTTGGTTTAGGGGGGCGAAGGGGGGGCCAGCGGGCTCACCTGATGAACGATGGGTCGCGACGCGGTGGTGGCGGTCGAATGCGCGTTGTGATTTTTGGCGCGGGCGGCGCGGACGCTGCGAACGCCTATGACCTAGGGGGGCCAATGGCGAGGGGAGCGCACACCATCAAAAGGAAAAGCACATCACACCGCCGGCGCCGGCGCCACTGGGGCGCCGAAACAAGGTGTCTCACTCGCAAACCATTGACATAAGTCCGCGGCGATTGGCCGCGTCGGTGCGGGTTGGGAAACGTGGCAAGGGAAGTGAGAGGGAGAGAGAGAGAGACGTATTCTAATCCCTCTATCCCCCATCCGGCCCCCTACATCTCCCCCGCCAAGACGCGACCACGTGCCGCGCGCCAATCCCGTCCCAGCTTCTCCCGGCGTGGGAATCCGCAGCGCTTGGTCCTTTGTCTCAAGGTCATATCCGGAGGTGCTGGTGTCGCATCGCGCGGGGGGGGCGTGAATAAGGGGCGAGGGGGAATGCGGGATTGGAGGGAACGGGGGTGTGCGTGTCTCAGCGCGAAGGAATCGCTCGCTCGCCTCTTTTTTCCGTCCACAGGCAGGCCGTGCTGCTAGGGTGTGCCGAGACGACGGTCGTGGTTGCAGATCGAGATCCGATCTTGATCGCGGGCCGGGTGGGTGCCAGAGGTGCTGGTCGGGAGTTTGTCGGGTGCTGGGGCTCGAGCGAGGCAGGGAGGGCGCGGGATTAGAGGGTTGGGCGCGGGATGGAGTGTACATCCGCGGGATGAGTGGTAATCAAAAGATGCCCCTATTTGATGCTATTGTTAGGAAGGAAGAGATGAGATTGTTAGGGGACTGTAGTGTGTTCATCTTCGTAGAGTATACATTGGAGCAGATGACGCTTGTGCGATATTGGGCTTCTGTGCGTCTCCGTCTGTCGCACAGAATCGGACTGGAGGTACGTTCTCCGCATGTACGGCACGGTACGCACTATAGCTGTACGTACGTACGGAATATTGTACTGCACAGTACATACTGTACATAACTGTATGTCTATCATGTCTATCGGGGAGCACAGCGCACCCCAGGGACCCCCCTTCTCCCCATTCCCCGTGAAACCCTTGCACAGTAGTGCGCCACTGTTATGTCCAGTATTTGTAAGTTGGAAACGTGTGCGTCCCGGTGAGTTAGAGTGCTGTGCGCGCTGTACAGCGTACTTATCTGCAAATATACAGCGCAATATGTACAGTAAATGTACCAAAGTCTGGTAAGCCCAGCGATTCACAAATCGCCCGCCGTGCCGGAGGAGGGGAGTTACGTACACGACCACAGTCCTCCGCAGACCCACTCCCCATCTCCAGAACATCCCCGCTGCCTCGTGGTGCGGAAACCGGGCGTTGCACACCCAATCTCGCCCGCCGCGCGACCCTTTTTAGGCTCTGGGTTTCGGCGGTCCCGCCATGTGCGCACGATCACACTGGGGAGGGGTGGGGTGGAGGGGGTATCCCAGGGATCTGTTTAATTTGCGGGCGACGCCTCTTTTGCTTCTTTGCCGGTAGAGGGAGCGGGCTGGGGGGTCTGTGAGCTTCGATCCTGGCTTAGTGTCCTGCACTGAGGTACTCCGTACAGGAATTGCGCGTAAAGTTTCCGTTTGCTCTTGTTGCTTCTGCCCGCGGGTTCCAGGATCATATTCCACGTACTCAATCTTGCAGGGAGCCTGTTGTGGCGTGTCTTGAAAGGCAGTCAGGCTTTCGTGGGGGTCGTGAGGTCTTTCTTTGGCCGCGGGCGCCTACGGGTTGCCTCGAGCTGCTCACCACCCCATCTTTGTTGACCTGTGCAAGGCGGGTGACTTGCTAGACGATCGTACAAATACCAAGGCGGCGACGGTGTCTGTCGTGTGCTCTCCGCTACCGAACTGTGGCACCCAGGTGACAAGAGTTATCTTTGGTTATGAAAAGTGATGTGTGGAGACTAGCGAGTAGATATGCGAGTACGATGATTTGCTCGTATTTGGTTGCTCCGATGATCGCGATTGAGATTGAGATGAGATGAGATTGTCGCAATCGCAAATGCGCGGCCCCCTCCCCACAGCGTTCCAACAGAGCTTCGGTCAGTTTGATGATTGGATTGGCTTGCCACGCATCATGCATACTAGAGTAAGCGGGGAGTAATCCCACCGTTCTGAGCAAGGCTGACGTTAGCACAAGGATATGTACATGGTATGTACAGGATATGCAGGCCGGGACCATACTTCGGTGAACAGTGCGGGATGGAACAGTGCGCGCGGGCAGCAGTGGCACAGAGCAACATAGTGCAGTGTGGTAGCGTACCAGTATCAGATACGAGGAACGAGCGCAAATTGCACCTCCACGCTCGCCCACGACCCTGAACCCTGAGCGCTGGGCGTGGCGCGAGGGATTTGGGGCTGTTTAGCAACAGACTAGCCACGGTGCTAGACCAGAGACGTGGTACTCAGGACCGCATGGCCCCCGCCCGAGACATCGTACTGAGCGAATCGCAATCGGCTCAACCCGCCCTGCTGCCCGATCGCCGATGCGCTATCACAGTCGGAGCCGACTGGTCGGCAGGTTTCAAGCCCACTTTCGCCATAGCGCTGGGGGAGGGGGTGAAACGGGACGTGACGGGCGGAGTTAATTTGGCCAGTCGGGTTTTCTGGGGGTCCTCCATTGGTCAGGCAGAGTTAGTACTGCAAAGTTTGTACTGCAACTGCAACTCCAAGCTGCGCGGGATTGTACAGAAGGCACAGTGCATTTAATGCACGGCGTGTATGCATGTGTTGTATTTTTGTGCATTGTTACCTGGCCGCCCTCTTGGTCGCTTCCGCTGTGGCCGAGAAAAATTAGAAACACAATGTCTCTGAGATAGAGCCTCTCTGGGCGATGAAGGTAAGGATGCTCTGCCGTGTCTCTCGCTTTTGTCGGTGAAAATAGCTGTAATAATCCCAAATTCCGACGTCGCCGCAGGAACGCCGACGAAGTACGCCGAAAGGTGACGAGAAGTTCGAGAATTGTGAGCGGGAAACAGAGTGCACATTAATTGCCCGACCGAGCCTAGTGTACCACCGACACAAAATCCACGATGGGTTTAGCGGATGCTCCCATTTCGCCCTTGCAAACAAGATTGATTGATGATCCCAAGTAGCTCCTTCCCTCGCAATCACAGAACCTTAGGGCGCGTCTCTCCACTCTTCTGATCGAGTTCCAAACCACCAAAGAGCCCCGTTCTTGTCCTGCAATTTGGCCCGCCCTTTGGTCCACTATTTGTGGCGTACGAAGGCGGCATGATCTATATACGGATAAAATGCTATTGGCGGAGATAAAGAAGTCTGGTAGACTTATTTCAATGTTGGGGACAGGTGGGCGCGAGCTCTGATCGTACCGTATACTCTGCGCGTGGCCGTCGCATGGCAGGTGGCTCCGGGCCCTCGGGATCCATATTGAGGAATGCCGGCTTTTGTCGTAAAGGATAGGGTGCTTGCAGGCGCCTCTCGCATTGTTATTGATGCTGTAAAATAGATGGCTGTGCTTGACTGTCAGAATTGTTGGTAAAGAGACCTGTCAGGTCAGACACGCGGTCACCCCTCGCGTTTGCCGACTCCTCGACCTTGGAACTCCGCTCTTCCTTGCCGATCGGCCAACGGCGGTGGACATCTCATCGACTAGGGCCACAATCCCCTCCACTGGCCGCACCGTACAGCACCGTACAGCACAAAAAGTACCTTCGTGTGCATTCTATCGCAGCTTCTGCAGGCCAAGAAACGCTCGGCTCGAGCTTTCAGCCAACATCCCTGCTCGCACGCACTAAGGTGTGTGATCACCTAAAACGGTCCATCGGAGCGAATGGTGACGAGCGATACACGGAGGCAGCCCACCATCTTGCTCTCGTATCCTTACCGCATCCCGTTGCCAACGAAGAGCTGGCTCTGAACCGTGTTTCTATTGAATTTGTACATGCGGCGTGCATAATAATGTGCCTGTATGACTCGTTAGGCTGAGAACGGGAAGATATTCGTTCATAGGAACACATCCTGACACGTTTTTGCCAAGACGATGGATGGCAGCGAGGCAGTCAGGCGGATCGCTTTCGACTCGCATTGATAGGGTGATGAGATGGAATCTTGAAGTGGCCATGGATTTCATGCGCGCCATGAGATCGATGGAATCCTTCCGCGGCCGATTGCCAGCACGACTGCTGAATCTTACAGACCGCCAACTCTAAATGAGATCAAATCTGACTCGAGCTTAACCGCTGCTGCCATGTGAGGCCGTCTGTACTGTACAACGGCGATTTGTTTGCTTCTGTCCCAAAAGAGGAAGCCGTGATTTGTACGTACCTCTGGTATGAATGGGTAACACGGCTTTCTGTCGCTTGTCAGTTCTGCGATGTCTCTTTGGCCCTCTTTTGCCCATGGGCAACGACGAATTGGCATGCAGTGTATACGATGATTGATTCACACACGCGGTTCCCTCATTTGGCATTTTAAGAGTGGCCGATGCGTTTGGGCCCGGTGGTTTCCCAGCTACAAGGATTTGACGACAAGCAAGGGTTCACCATCTGGATGGCTAACCCTTGTCAATCTGTCGGGAGAGCACTAAATCCTCCCCTCCGATCTGTGGTAGAGGAGCACGCGTACGCTTGTTCCACAGAGTACATGCCACAAGCTCCGAGAAGATTTGACAGCCCCGATCACCAATCCCCAAGTTGGTTTCCGAGGTCACGACAATGTTTGATGGCCCATGCGGATGAACCTTGCAGGAAGGGCGCTTCCACCTGTCTCTTGTCACTCCAACATATCTCACCTCATCCTCACAAATCGTCTAAATGCATGGCACTGTTGGTGGTGGCGTTGGGGGGAGGAGGATGATGCCCATGCCACATGCCCCATGGACCATGACACGCCCTTGTTCCGTTCTTTTCCCAACCCCCAACCCCTAGCAGCCCCACCATTAGGGACGGCCATCGCTTGGCTGCCACGAGCGACTTTCCCAGCGATCAGAACTCTCGGGAGGCAGCGGCTAGAGGGATCCCATCATGCGTCCGTCACCTCGGTTGGAGTAGCCCAAGCTAAGTAGCCACGAAAGAGATTGGGAGGATCGCAACAATGGACGCCACCCGTACCAGAGGAGAGGTCGCGAGATGAGAGAAGATGGAGCTACTGTAAGACTTACTCCAGTCGGATGCATCTTTTTTTTTCTTCTGAAGAGGCGTGAGCATAGTAGTCTAGATGAGATGTAGTTAGTGAGGATACACGGTTCGTACATACAGTACATACATACATACTGGTGCATAGTGGAGTCAGTGGAGTAACCTTTTAGTTTGAATTTAGTGAGCATCATGGTGAGAAGGTTCCAAGATCGGAAGCACCGGCGGAGATTCTGTTTGATAGGCAGGCAGAAGCATATTCCAGCCTCTCTAGCGCGGGATGATGATCCTGTCGCGTAGGCATCTGTATGTATGGCAGGGTGCCACTGGTTCGTCAGCTCCGGATGGAGAAGAGGGAAGGAGCATCTCACGAGAAGGGAACAGGGGATGATGAGAATGGTATTGTACCACAGCTCGGTTACTTATTTTGGTATTGGGGGAGGGAAAGGAAAGCTGAGATGGGAGAAGCAAGCAAGTATTTGTTAGGCCTGTGATGTGATGGTAAGGGGAGAGGGGGGGGGGTAGGGGGTAGGTTGGGGAGTGATGGAAATAGGTGATGGGCAGCGATGGGCGGTGATGGGTGGTGATGGGGTTGTGTTGGAGGGGGCAAATGGTAGGGAATGGGGGTGGATGGGGGGGTGGATGGGGGGGTGGATGGGGGATGATGGGGGAGAAGGATGGGGCCGCGCCAGAGACAGCCAGAGACATCAGAAACACTGTAGGCAAATGGATTGAGTCGTTGACAATCCCACACGATGGTAAGCGAAGTACCCAAGACATCTACAGACCCAGAGACGGAGATAAGCTAGACAGTAAGACACAGCAAGACACAGCAAGACACAGCAAGACACAGCAAGATGTTAGTAGACACCCCAGCCACACCCCCCCAAAGTCTGTATAGTTTTGTGTAATTTTTGTAGTTTTTGTCTTTATCCCCAGCCCTGGCAATGTAGAGTGTACTTACCAACGGGCTTGACCTCCGTAGCGTTAGGGTAGTGTGGTGTACTATCCTAACACTACCCTACTTACAACTACTCTACTCTACCAGTCTACCAGCTTACTCTCCCCTCTAAACCTAAGTAAAGTTACAGCTACTAAGTTACAGCTACTAAGTTACAGCTACTAAGTTACAGCTACTAGGTTTATTATAGTAGTTGCATTACCGGTCGTATAGTAGGCACTGCTATTATTCTTCTGTTTTCTGCCCTAGAATCCCAAGTAAATCTATACCTATAACACAGACTTAATAGGGACTATAGAAGAGATTATAGATGGTACTTACATACCGGAGTATAATAGGCACTATAGCACTAAATGTATCCGCTTTTTGAAGTTATACTAAGTAGAGTAGACTGCATTAGATGGACGATTACCAAGTACTCTACTAACTATAGCTATGCTAACTCTACTACTACTACTAACTCCTGCTAACTCCACTATACTGCCTACACTTCACCTAACACTGTGTGTACTTTCATATTATACAAAAGTGACTTGACTTTGACTCCCTCTAACTATCTTCTCTAGCCCCTCTGCCACTTCTTTCCCCCCCTGTCTCCTACTAACTACACTACTACTCCAAAGTATCTTAAAAGTACTCATCCGCTGTCAATTTATTCCCCCCCTCACCCCCCCCCTCCCATCCCCATCCCCCATCCACCCCCCAATTATTCTTGCCCGTCTCTCAAAAAAGACCCTGGGACCCCTCGAAATACCCTATTCGTTCAAGTGTTACTCTATTCAAGACCGACAGAACGTCTCCAATCAAATAATCAATCGATCGATCGATCATCCTTCCTGATCCCCTCATATAATTACTCAGTATTCCATCTCCGTCACCTACATACACTACCCACTCCCACCTACTTCTCTCTTACATACCCATACATACCAGACCCTCCCCCCAGACCATACAGACCTCTTTCCCAGAGACCAACCCGCAGGTCAACTACATAACGCCCTCTATAGCTTCCTTGCTATACCGCCCCGATTACCTATCGTCTTTCCCCTTCCCATCCGTCACCTGGGACAAGGCTAGCGAGCGAATCTGGAGATCGGCTTCAGATCAGATCTCATCGAAGTGCAGAATATACCCCAAACCAGCGCTCCCACCAAACCAACCCACCACCCCCAAACTCGGGCATACTCCCTCGAAACCTCCCCAATCATCATTGCATTCCGAGGGCCTCGTTGGAACCGACATTTATTCTATTAAGGGGATCCGCGGCCGAAATAGTCCCACGAGTTCCCGATTATCGACCTCGTCGTTATCAAGGCAGCCTTGCGCCCCTCACATAACCAACATCCGCCACTCGGATCACCTGGGATTTGTGGTTGCGCCATACCCACGATCTCAGCTGAAGTGAAGCGCCAGTCGCCTTCAGAGCATCTCCCTCTACTCCCACCCACTCGAGCGCCAAAGCACGATATGGAAGCGTAAGAAGCAAGTTCACAGGTACGCCGGCCTTCTCCTCGTAAAGCTCCCCCATTTTTGCTGACTCTCCACGGCAGCAGCGTATTCATAAACAAGATAAATCCGACCTAATCTTCACTTCGACCATATATTATTATTATATCATATATTCCCACCCACAAAACAATGGCATCTGTTGCAACCATGAGCCCCGCAAAGGTCTACGGACCGTATTCCCTAGGAAACCGCCCTCCACCCTCCCCATACTCCCAACCTCAGTCCGCGCAACCGAGCCCATACTCCGTCTCCGGTTTAATATCACCCCCCATCTCCAACGCAGCAGAGTCCCGCAGGACATCAGACGACCCAGCCGAATACGCTCCACAACAACGGCAATCGCTGCCATCGATATCAGAGGCGCTCTTCTCGAGATCAAGCACACAAGCCCCCTCGCAACCTCCAGCCGCAGCCCCAGCACCATCACAGCAGTTCGCAAACCCGAATCCCTTCGCCCACCCATCTCCAACGCCTACTTCGCGGTCATATAGCAGCGAAGGACCACCCTACTCGGCACAGCAGCCGAACCACTCCCAATACTCGCAGAGGCCGTCACCACCACCTCTCCAACCACCGTCCTCATTCCCCGGTTACAACCACTTCAGCGCCCCAAACTCCGATGCTCAAAGACACCAATCTCTCCCTATACTCCCTTCACTCCGCACCGCTCTTCCCTCGCAAACAAACCCCTTCCCGGCACGCCAGCCTGAGCAAGCCCGGTACGAGCAAGCCCCGCGCCCTGGGGAGCGCCCAGAAAACCACCTACCGCGACGACACAACGATCCCTATTACGGCTACCCTACTGATTCGACAGGATACACACCCGAGTACTCCGCGCGACCTCGCTCCTCTCTGCCATATTACAATGGTCAAGGCCCGCCCAGCCGCGATGAACCCAGGGGCATAAAGCGCGATCTAGAGAATGGGGAACCAGAGCCATCGATGATGTTCCAGAAGACTCTCCAGCACAATCTCCGCAACCACGATTTCGAGATGGCGCTCAGCGAGGTAAGTTCATAACTCTCTTAAATCACCCACATGACCATTCATCCTAACAACCCCCTAGCTCCAACAATGCGGCACCGAGATCTCCAAAATCTCCGAAGACATCCTCGACACCATGCGCCGCAGCCAGCGCGACCCCGACGCCCAAGGCATCCCCGTCATGCGCTTCCACGACCCCATGCTCGGGTGCCAGCGCAAGCTAGACGAGGCCTTCAATAACGTCAAGCACTTCATGGCGCAGCAGCAGCGTCTTCTGGACGATCACCGCCAGAGGAATCAGAATGGAGGTCCAGGGCCGGAGTATGGGGGCGAGGAGGAGCAGTGGGGGGTTGATAAGGAGCAGGGCTTTTCGGGGCCGGATCCGAAGAAGATTAGGAGAGGTGTAAGTCCTAACCCTGTCTCTTTCTTTAGGTGGAAAGAAGTTAAACTGACTGTTATATTAGCGCGCTGCACCCCCAGGACGCTGCCATAGCTGTAATCGCGCTGAGACGCCGGAGTGGAGACGTGGACCGGATGGTGCTCGCACGCTCTGTAATGCGTGTGGATTGCACTACGCGAAGTTGACAAGGAGGAATGGGACGAAGCAGACACAAGGCATGGTCGGAACATCGCTGCGCCCGAAGTCGCTGGATGGCACGTCGCCGTTGTCATAAGACACATACGCTCACAGCCAGGCGCCAGAGGAAAGTTTTTGAGATATACGAATTCGTTAGACGGAGCTCCACACTTGAGGAAGGGGCGATAGGGATTAGATGGCCTGGATCAGCCACGAGCGATTAAATTGGGCTGGGTCCGGCTCAGGCGTAGAGATGCCTTGGAGCATACTACAGCCACTCACACACAAGTGCATCATCGCAGCGATGGATGCCTGCCTTGACGGCACTACAATAACCAGCCACAACGACTGGCTGGAATAGACACTACCGATTACTACTACCATCACCGCCACTGTGCGGCAGGATTAGACACCACCGACACCGACACCTCGATACCACATTTGGGATTCACACATCAATTTTTTTATTTATTACCAGCTTTGTTTGTACGCATCTGTATAACGCTGTCCACCACATATCTATTCGTTGCGGCGCGACTGTTATGTCATATATCCAGGAGGAGGGGAGATGGGCCGCATACATATAGGGCTTCTAGGCTGTGGGGATAAGCTAGTATAAGGGATAAGGGAGCTCGGGTCGAAGGCGAAGGGCGAGGGATATAGAGGCAGGGTATAGATGGGATGGGATGGGATGGGAGATATGGGAGTTATTTTGAGCGGGATTTACTTTACTTTGGGGGTTCTTGTATGTCGTTTTTTTTTAGGGGGGAAGGGGGAGAAGGGATACCATGGCATACTATACCATTATCGGTTGCATTCGGATTATATTATACCATATTATCATATCATACTGTTCAGCGCTATGTCTATCTTTGTCTTCATCTCTAGCTTCATACTCACCACTCCCTCCCCCTCTCACACCGCCGCCGCCGCCGCCCTCACAAAACACCCCTTCCCCTCCCCCTTTCCACCTCGCCGTGTTTACCCTCTCATCCCCAACCCCGTGTAACCCCCCCATCGCTTACAAACCCACACCTTATCCCCCGTACAACCACAACAACCACAGCCTCATCACCTTATCGCCTCACCTCCGTACTACCCCCTCCCCTCTCCACTCCCACAACACTCCCACACGGCGCTGACAAACCCCCCTCTCCCAAGTATCGTAGAGACGGACTAGGGACCGAGTACTGACGACCCCCTGATGGATTCGTGCCACCCGATCTAAACCCCCCGATACCTGCACGACACAACACACCACGACACACACAGCGCGTGTGCAACAAACAATTTCGGTGGAACATCGCTTCCCCCCCCCCATCCCCCCATGGCCTCACCACCTAATGTCTCACACTCGCTTCCCAAACCCAGATCCAGAATCGCCAAAAACGCAGTGAAACTTCCTCCCCCCCCAACCCCCCCCCGTCACACAATACGTACGCACCAGGAACCTCGTCGCCGGAGTACTGGTGCTGGGAGGGAAACGAAGCCCGGGATAGCTGGGAAGGGGAAGACGGGGGCAGGCGGGGAGCCGTGTGGCGTTTTTGGGTGGCTATACTCGTTTTCGTCCCCGTTGCTGGGGGGGAGGACGGGATTACGATTTCGGGAATCGCGGACGGACGCGAGGGCGTGTTGGGCAAGCATGGGGTGGGATGGGGGAGGTAAGGGGGGGCGCGGGAATGAGATCGGATGCGAGGGGGAGGGGGGAACGCGAGGAGGGCGATGAGATCGCATGTGAGGGGGGTGTGTATGTGTGAGATTGAGTAAGCGTGTCTTAGATGTTTGTGAGATGTGCGGGGGTTGGCGTAGGGTTTTGAGGCTTGGGGAGGAGGCGGTGAGGGAGGAGGGGGTCGGTCGGGGAGGGAGGGAGGTGGGTATGTTGGATGGAGACATGGGTAGGTGGTGTGAGATGGGATGGGGAAGATTAGATGGCGGGGAGGAGGTGAGGGAGAGACATGCGAGTCATTGGCACGTGTGTGAGTTGTGATGTGATGATATGTGATAAGTGAGCCGCGAGTGATGCTGGGGGTTTCAGTACATAGGATCGTGAGTGAGTGAGTGAGATATATACAGCACAGCAAGACATGATTCTATTCCCATCCCCATCACCAACATGTATTCCCCAAACCGTCCCCCACTACAACTATCACGGAGTTGAAGGCGCCTGAAGCGGCCTAGCTCCATCTCTGGTTCATCGCACCGATCTCAGCTCCGGCTGCAGCGACGGTAGATTCGGTAGATTCGGTAGATCCATTTATCCGACTCGCGATGATTTATGGCCGACTCTGATTTGTCTGGCTCTCTTGGCTCTTGCACATGAAGGATGGATGACGTTATCCGCTACTGCGGGTGCGGTAGCCGCTTGGACGCTGAAAAAAAAAAGAGAAGGGTAGCAGGCAGTTGCTAAGGTAAGTAAGTTGGTGGGATTGGTAAGCTTGTATATCGAAAATCCTCTAAATACCGCACTTAGCAACAAAACAGGCCACAATTGTAGCAGGCGGGGAGAGTGTGTTTTCTTTTTGCGGGGAAAAAGAAGGGGTCCTAGCTAGACTATGGATTACCAATAATTCTATGAACGGAGGGGTAATTTTTTTGTTGGAGTTTCCTAATTCAAACTCACGAAATAGGCGGTTGATTCCCTTGTTCTCCTTCTTATTTCCATATATTGAAGTGTGCGCGAGTCGTTAACGCTTTGTATCGCCAGCATATGATAAACGCCGGCAATCACCAGCACCAACCCCCACCATCAGCACCCACCACCAGCACCTTCAAGAATAGATCTTACATTTACCCCTCCACCACACACGCCCTTCATCCTCATCCCTCACCGGCCAGCCTCGGGCATCCACCTCCCCTCCGCCAAAACCATAACCCGGATTATTAATCACCCCGTCCTCACCCCGTCATCACACTGGCTGCCTCCGGACCGCGCCCGCTAGAAATATATCCCGCCAAGGCCCACCCCACCAAGGCGGCGCCGCGCTTCGGAAAGAGCCCTCCATTGACAGATTTTATCCCCGCCGCCGCCAGAGAATAGATCTGAGACTGAGTTGCGTTTCGAGAACGAGATAGAAGAGGGGTTAGGACGACTGCGCTGCGATGGGCCTTCTGTGAGTTTTCTCTTGCGTTCTGCGGGGGTGAGGTGGACTTGGGCGCCTGGCTAATCTTTGTGTCTGTTACAGTGCCCTGGGGACCCCCCTGGAGTGGCCCGAGGCAAAGAAGAATGCGAATCAGGTCCGCGATTGGGGGATTAAGGTATGCATCTATCCGATCTGGAGTGATTGGCTGGCAGCGGCTGACTTGTGGGTGTGCAGCAATTACTGGCGATATGGAATAAGGCGAAGGGCAAAGAGCGCGATGCTCTGCTGTGGGGAGACGAGGTGGGCATATATACACACTGGAATTGAGGGAGTAAGGCTGACAATGGGGAAGGTTGAATATATCGTAGTCAACTACGATGAGAATGACCCCAAGGTCACTTTGTCGTTGCGACAGGCGGATATCCTGCACTCGCTCGCTCATGACGATGAGTTGAAGTCGCAGGGCGGGTGTGTGCCAGATCTGCAGGATGTGGCGTCCCCGAAGTAAGGGCTCTCTCCTTCTCTGATGCTGGGACGGTTCTGACAAGTTGCAGCGGGGATACTCTCCCAGTTTTCCACCCCGAATTCGGACGGTTCATGCTTGAGGCAACACCAGGGAAGCCATGGGGAATTGGGTTCAAGGACCTCCTCGACGTAGAGCAGAACATGAAGTGGCGGTACGTTTTCCCTTCCCTTCCAATACCCAAGCCCCTTACTAACAGAAATAGGCGGAAGCTCGCAAAGGAGCACATGAAGCCCGAGGAATACCCCATGACCCTAACGACCTACCCACGCCTAGGATCCCCCGGCGTATTCACCGACCCCTACTTCCCCCCCTCCGGCGAGAAACTCCGCTCCCAATTCGTGCCCGACGAGATCGCGAACCCGCATATCCGCTTCCCCACCCTCGCTGCCAACATCCGCTCCCGTCGCGGCCGCAAGGTCCAGGTTAACGTGCCAATCTACAAGGACGTGAATACGCCATGGCCATGGAAGGATCCGACTGTCAACTACGATCTGCACAATTGGCCGGAGGACGACGATGTGCGTAATGGCGCTGCGCCGGATAACTTTATTCATATGGATGCGATGGCGTTTGGGATGGGCAGCTGCTGTCTGCAGATTACGTTCCAGGCGAAGAATATCACTGAGGGGCGGAGGATGTACGATCAATTGAGCCCGTTGGCCCCGATTCTGCTCGCCTTGACGGCTGCTACGCCGGTGTATAAGGGGTTCTTGGCCGATACAGACGTGCGGTGGAATCAGATCAGCAGAGCCGTCGACGACCGAACAGCCGAAGAACTCGGCGAAAAGGTTCGCACCCCCCTCCCCCCTCTTCCAAAATAACCCCAACTAATCCCCCCCCTAGCCCCTCGAGCACGACCGCTGGCGCATCCCCAAATCCCGCTACGCCTCCAACTCCACCTACATCTCCAACGACTCCCGCCTGCGCAAAGAATACCTCGACCCCGACCTCGTAATCGACCAGGACATCAAACAACAACTCATGGACGGCGGCATGGACTCGCGCCTCGCCACGCACTTCGCGCACCTCTTCATCCGCGACCCCATCGTCATTTTCGCCGAAGACCTCACAACCCTCGACCTCACCAAAACCGACCACTTCGAGAACCTGCAGAGCACAAACTGGCAACATATGCGCTTCAAGCCCCCCCCCGCAGGCGTGGATATCGGATGGCGCGTCGAGTTCAGGCCGATGGAGATACAAATCACGGATTTCGAGAACGCGGCCTTCGCGGTATTCATCGTCCTCGTCACGCGCGCGATTCTCAGCTACGACTTGAACTTCTACATCCCGATCCAGAAAGTCAGCGAGAACATGGAGACAGCGCATAGACGCGATGCCGTGCTAGAAGAGAAATTCTGGTTCCGCCGCAACCCGCTACCGACGCGGTTGCCGAGACCGTATAATGCGGCGGGGAGTGGAGCATCCACGCCGGTGGTGTCGAGGCCGCCTACGCCGACGGGGCCGGTGGAGGAGGAGTATGCGGAGATGAGTGTGGATGAGATTGTGAATGGTAGCTCTGAGTTCCCTGGTTTGATCCCCCTGGTGGAATCTTATCTCGGCAGCGTGAATGTGGATGTTGAGACGAGGTGCGAGTTACAGCGGTATTTGGATCTGATTAGACGGAGGGCGGATGGGACGCTGTGGACGGCGGCGAGGTGGATTAGGGAGTTTGTGAAGGGGCATGAGGGGTATAAGGGGGATAGTGTGGTGGGAGAACAGATTAATCATGATTTGATTGGCGCGGTTATTGGGATTGAGAGGGATGGCGGGGTGGGGGTGCCGAATGTGGAGAAGCTTTTGGGGAAGCAGAGGCAGAGGGGTGGACAGTGATTTGGCACGGGGGATATAGTGCAGCTTTTTGTTTATAGATGGAGGAAGTAGGGGGAAGGGACTTGGACATAAAATCACTTACTTACATAGCAGATCTCTTGGGAAGAAACTTAGGATGGGTATATAGAGCGTGGCATAACGGTTAGGATATAACAATGTAAGCCATTATCTGCTTTTATTGACTTTAACGCATCTGTGATCTCTGCCATAAGGAGTCTGTTTACCCCCTCTAGACGTCTAGACCCCGTCTAAATCTTATTGCGCAAAAGCGCCCCCATTCTAACGAAAGTGCGCAAATCCGGCACCTGCCGCCCCGTGCCGCCGCCTCCCCCCCCCCTTTCATTGTGCTTAACTATACCCCCCTGAACTTCAGTGAATCCAAGAGCTTTCCTAGCCTCTCGTCAGCCCCAATAACCCCCCGTCGGTCTCTGTGCATCACTGTCGACCCCTGTGAACCCCTGTAGGTTCATGGGAATTACTGAACTTGCGCAAATCTAGCGCCTTAGAGCTGGATTTGCGCAAGACCGGCGCTTAGCAGGGCGGCTACAGAATTTGCCGCCCCTTGCACACTTCTTGCCGCTCCTTACCCTTCGGTAAGGAGCCACCGGCATAACTTTCGACCGGTTTTGCGCAAATCTGCCCCATGCCGGACAGATTTGCGCAGAACATAAGCGAGGCACACGCCGTGCGCCTCGCATGTCTCATCGCAGCTACTTATATAGCAGCTAGAGAGGTTAGGATTCTATGTAGACAGTTTGTCTTGCTAATGGACAATGGTAGTTAGCCTTGTTAACAGTTGGCCTCATATAGGGGGCAACAAGAGGCGGCAGGCGTGAGGCGGCAGCAGCCGGTGAGGGGCGGCAAACCCCTTTTGCGCAAATCCCACCTCCTCTAGTAGAATCTGCGCAAAATGAAAGTCTTGGCATCTTTGCTACACTTGCAGCAGTTTGCTAGGCTTTCGGTAGCTTTGTCATGCTTGTAGTAGCCTGTTATACCTGCAGCGGCCGGCAGCAGCTGGTACTACACGGCGGCGGTAGGGGCCGTAGGGGGTAACAAGGGGTTTTGGCCCACAACCCCTTAAAGCGAGGCTGTTTGCGAGCCTTGTCGCAGCAGTTTGCCAGCCTTACATGGCAGGTGGCGGCAGGCGGCAGCGGCGCTGTCGGTGAGGGGCGGCAAGGGATTTGTGCGCAAATCCAAACTCTTTAAGATGGATTTGCGCAACCACGAAGCGAGGTAGTTTGCTACGCCTGTAGCAGGCACCGGCAGCTTGTAGTAGCTTTCTACACTTATAGTAGCCGGCAGCAACTAGCTAGCAGCAGTAGAGCTCGGTGAGAGGCGGCACGGTGGTTGTGCGCAAATCTGACCACCTTCGGACAGATTTGCGCCAAAGCGAAGCGAGGCCGCTCATGGGCCCTGCAGTAGATGCAGTATGTAGCGGGCGGCAGTATGTAAGACTTAGTTACTGCTGCTTTTATAGCCTTATAGCTGCTTGCTGGTTTTGTAGGGGGTGGCTGGACTGCTAGGCTAACAGATGCTCTATCCCCATCAGCTGACCTCATGGCAATTAGACGTATAGGCGGTAGAGGAATGCGGGAAGTAGCAGGTGGAAGGAAGCGCGTAGCGGGCAGCGGCAGGTGATAGGGGCGGCGGCAGACAGCGGCGGCTATTGTGGTGAGGGGCGGCAAGCTGTTTATGCGCAAATTTGACCGCCTTCGGACAAATTTGCGCCAAACCGAAGCGAGGCAGTTTGTTAGTCCTACACCGCGGCATGTAGGACTTACTGCAGCTTTGCTAGCCTTGTAGTAGCCTTGCTACACCTGCAGCAGCTAGCTAGTTTCATAAGGGTAAGTAAGGTTGGACTCATAGACTAACCGTTGCTCTAGAAGCAAGCCGCTACCCTCGTGGCTTGGACTTATGCGGTAGGTGGGTAGCGGCAGCTGATAGTGGGCATCAGCAGGCGGCAGGAGGGAGCGGCGGCTATCTCGGTGAGACGCGGCAAGCTGTTCTCGCGCAAATTTGTGCCCGCTTGGACAAATCTGCGCAAACTGAAAGCGAGGCCGTCAGCTTGCTAGCCTTGCAGCAGTCCCGCGGTAGACAGCTAGCTAGCCTTGTGGCAGTTAGACCTATGAGCGGGTTTTCGGTAGTAGCAGCTGGTAGTAGGCAGCTGATAGTAGGGGGCGGTAGCTGATAGCGGACAGGAGAAGGCGATAGCGGGCGGCAGCAGGCCGCGGCGGCTATCGCGGTGAGAGGCGGCAAGCTGTTTTTGCGCCAATTTGCCTGCTCACCGACAAAGTTGCGCAAAACGCAAGCGAAGCTGACAGCTTGCTAGCCTTGCAGCGACTTGCATGTCGTATGCAAAACGCTTTCCTAGGGGGTTAGAACTCGTTTTAGACTAGTTATGTGTTAGTTTAGACTCTAGATAGGAGGAGTTGGGTAGCTCACGAACCTGCCAACGCACGATTGATCTCTCTCTGAGCTTTTGGGCGTCACAATACCTTCACAATCACCACTCAATTCAAACCAGGGCCCCATAGAAACGTACTTAATGCACTATAGCTAGCTCGCGCAAAGAGAGATATGTAAAGTACACGAAAACTAGAGTATCCTAAGCATAAACAAGAATCGGACACACAACAAAATTACCCAGTCCTGAAGGCTCCACCAAGCGGTAAGGCCATGAGATAAAAAATATATGGCAAAAGGCGACTCCCCAACTCCTTCACGTTGCTCAGAACGGCAGACAGTGCGGACCTAGGAAATAGAACGGCTCGAAAGACATGCGTACTCAACATAAGAAACCCATCCCGCGGCGACGCGAATCACCTCAGCGCCTCATCGGCCATCATGATAGCCTCCTCCATTTTATCGCCCTCATCCCTCTTCGCAGGCGCAGAATCAGAGTAATATCCAACCCCATTACCGCCTTCCCTCTCGGCCCCACAAAGCCTATACTCCCCATCCTCTCTCCTCTCAATAATACCCTCATCAAGCGCCCACCTCGCCAATAACTTGTCAACCCCCAATCGCCCCGCCTCGCCCTTCTCCATATGCCGCCCGACGTGCTCCGTCCAGTCATCCCAGCTGCCGGTACCCTCAAACACATTACTGCAGTCAGCCTTGGGGCACGCACTCCTCTGTGGCGGCGAGCGACGGATCACCAAGCACGACGCTTGCATGTCCTTCACGTGTGTTTCCCACTCCACCTGGAGCTTACTATCACCCTTAGCGAGGGCTTTCTTAATCGCGAACGGGGCGTGCATGCGCCGCAGGTGCTGTGTGAAGAGATCCTTGCGGTTGAACTCGTTGCCCTTCCCCTCGACGGTGCTCTGGGGGCAGCTAGTGCAGCGGTAGAAGGTCAAACACAGATGTTGAGACGCGATGTGACGCTTCCACTCGTTCTTGGAGCCGAAGGTACTCGTGCAGCCTGCGAAGGAGAATGCGCAGGGGAAGGGGCGCGTGTGGGCGGCTGCGATGTGCTTGCGCAGGGAGGAGGAGTCTTTAAATGGCGCGTGACTGCACATGTTACAGCGAGTGTCTTGTTTTGGGCCGGCCTTTTGGCTTGAGCGGCGGGCCTTGGGGCGGGAGGCGGGAGAGTTGTACTCGGATGAGTAGATGTTGTCTTCCATTCCGGACTCGCCACCGTCGTGGGAAGAGATGGAATGTTGCCTCGGGCTTTGGAAACTGGGGGACTCGCCGGCCGGAAGATTTGACGCGCCTCTGTCCTGGCGTTTGCTGTCGTGGCTGACTGGTCGGACGTGGCTAAGCGCCTTGAGCTGTATTGCAGCCTCGTGCATCTCATCTGAATCCTCAACATGATCTTTATGTTCAGGTATGAGGCCTGGCTCGGGCGGCGCTGACATGCTTAACGGCGGCGGTGGAGGTAGGCTGTGAGGGGACTGATGACCATGCTGGTAGGTGATATTGGAAGAAGACCCTGCCAGCGAGTCGTTTCTTGCTACGCCAGGGCTCGATGCCGCCGCGAGAGCATCCGCTGCCTCAAGAAGAATCTTGCCATCCTCCAAATGCTTGGAAGATGCATGATTAGCAATGGCGGTAAGGTCAACAAGACTTTGATGCTCCCTCAACAAGTTATGAGATTTGATGTATCCCAATAAAATGCACTGCTTGTCTTGCGCAATGGCGTTGTAGACATCAAGAGGCATCGAAATGAGTATAACAGTCGGTGGCCCTTGGAATCTTCCTTCAACTGTAACTTTGGCCGCAGTTGCAGGCGTGCTGTTTAACCAGTGCTTGAAAGATGCCATTTCATGATCAGGCTCGCCATGGAATAAGATGCTCACAAGGGCTCTCTGCTCTTCAAATACCATTCCCGGTCTAGACGCATCCTGTAAGGCCTGCTCTCCATGGGTGAGCGCTTGAACATCCCCCTCAGCTGCTCCGGAAGGCGACGCGATATGTGGCGCCCCCATGGCAGTAGGGGGAACTGGCGTCAATAGTATGGCCCGAGATGAGTTTGGAGTCAACGTGAAGAATATCGGAGTCCTTTCGGACGTGCTATTTGCCTTCCCGGAGCCATTGGTAAGGCCATTATGATCCAACGACCTGTAATGGCGCAATGACACAATTAGCTCGTCATGAAGCTGCTGCGCCGTAAATGGCGGCTCAGAGCTTAGTTTATGAAGAGCGTCGATGAGATGATAGGTAAATGAGTGTGGTCCCGGGTCTTGCTCTGCAGTATCTGGTGCAAATGCAGCAATTACTTGCTTCAATCCGTTGCTGCCACTGTCTGGTGCCTCCACGACAGCACAGCAGTCAAGCAGGAGCAGAATATCGGAAGGTGCATCTTCCAAGGGGCTTTTAATGTTATCCCACTTCACCTTGGAGGAATCTTCTCTCGGATTGCTAGCAAAAGAGTCAGTTGGTTCAGTATCCGACAGTCATGATGCCATCTCACCATGCCCAATACAACTGATTGTCCGTTCCTACGTAGCTGTAGCCAACATAGTAGATGATCAGGAGGTGTCCAGGACGAGCGTATTCAACATGCTGTGCGAGTTGGATCGATAGCTTAGATGTTGGGTTGGGGCAAGTGGGGATGCTCCACGCCTCTGTTCTATAGTTGTATCGCTCGCGAAACAACTTCTGGAGGGCCAAGAGGTCGTCGGCGACACTCAAGTCATCTTCCCAGCGTAACAACAACACCGATGCACTGCTATATGGAAGTCTGCTGTTTTGGGTCTCTATCACGGATGCAGCACCTTGAAGTTGTCGCGCGAATCGTTCGAGGTCCGCCTGGTCGGGTGAAGGCTGAGGGGGAGGCTGAGGCGCGTCTTGGAGCGACGACGACGCCTGGTACTCAAAAAGCTGCTCATTCTGTGCCTAATGTATCAAGTTAGCCCAAGAACATCATTACAGTGCTGTCTATCTACTCACCTGGTCCTGAATTGGATTTTCAGTCACTTTCGGCGCAAGGCGCCGCTTCTTCGTGAATGGCTCCATCGAACAGGAGTTTGCAGTTTGGACCGTGTCAATTGTAGAATCGACGAGGATAGTCGAAAACACTCGATGAAACGCAATAATAAGGGAACAGTCTCAAGTATAAATCTGATGGTGACAAGGCGGCGATGAGAGTTGTTGAATGGGAAGGCTACAGAGCCTCGAGTTGATCCGCTGGATCGCCGAGTTAAACGAGGCTGAAGAGCAGCAAATCAGGCTCGGCAAATTGAGGAAGTGCGCCTCAGCCACCTACAGTAAGCGTATCACGTGATAAATCCGCTTTTGTGCCTGTTCTCATTGGCGACCCTGGTTTGTTGTTATTTAACTGGCCACTGATCATCCACAGCCTTACGTTGTTGGCAAAACAGAGGAGAAATGGGATGGATGGGAAGCCTAAGGACGCGTGCATGTCAAATGCTGCGCCACATCAACATAGTGAGTGAGTTCAGTCAGTTTTGTCTGGAAATCGAGTGGCGCTTCACAACAGCCACACTTCTAATATTTTGATTTCTGAACCCAACCAATACTGTGGATTGCACTGTCAACAGCATTTCCAATGCACCTTCAGTACTATAATGCCAAGTCACGTTTGTTTGCTGTTTGCTCAATTTATTGTTGATATTCACTTAGCCGCAATAGACGCGTGGTGTTGTTGACGCGGCAGTTTACGGCCCGTGCATTTCTTTCGTCGGGACAACTGATAGAACCTCACATTTTCCAAAGGCAAATGATACAAAGGATGTTCTGTAAGTTTAGATGGATGCATATAGGTTCTGTATTTTCTATAATATTCTCAGTTCTATTTCTTAACTGTCAAATAAATGTTATTTTATCAAGCTGTACGGGACCTTCATAGTCCTCCTCTCCTTGTGGATATTATTCTGAGCGGCTATCACATTGGAGACTACAGAGAATAGGCGCTTGAAAGGTCTCATAAAAAATACTAAGCGATCGGATCGGATATTCATTATTGCCAGGCGAACCCAAATATTGTTTTGTATTTCCCTGTTGACCTTGAGTTCTCTTTTCATAACAAACCTCCGATCTTGAAGAATCATCTTCAAATCCTACTTCTTTCCACTTCAAGCAAAGCCCTGTGAGTCCATCACAGGCTTACTCAAGTATAGATTGTTCCTTAAAGGTATGTCTTGATTCTTTTATAGCTTTGGATCAAGTCCCTTCACGGGTTGCACCTCTGGAGTGCATAATCCAGAGCAACTTTCTTTCCAACAGGACTCCATCAAGTCTCTGGTCGGACCCTATCTTCATCATGCCCTTGGTTAGATCCTATCATCATCAAGTCCCTGGTCGGATCCTATCGTGCAACCTTTCTTTTTGAGTTCTTTTCCATTCCAAGTTGCTCATACCTCCACACTCTGTTTTATTTCATTCCAAGATGCAGCTAACCTCTGTTCACAGTTCTTCAGGAGTCTGTTTAGAGATACCTCAACCTGAACAGCACAATGTCTGGCTTTGGTGATGGCTTCGGTGGAGGTCAAGATGACGGTTTTGGTGGTGGTGGCTTTGGCGGAGGCCAAGGTGATGCCGGCGCTGCTGGTGGTAACGACGGTGCTTGCTTCAACTGTGGCGAGCAAGGGTATGTATGAAGCATCTCCCATAACAATTGTTGCTAACTTGCACATAGCCACATGAAGGGCGACTGCCCAAACCCACGTGTGGGTGGTGGCCAGCTCACTGGAGAGTGCTACAACTGTGGCGAGGTCGGGTAAGATTCCACAATCCAACTACATTATCATTGTTTATACCCTCACTAACTCGCATTTAGCCACAACAAGGTCGATTGCCCTAACCCCCAGGTTCCTCGTGAGTTCTCGGGTACCTGCCGTGTCTGTGAAGCTGTCGGCCACCGCGCTTCTGACTGCCCAACTGCTGGGCCAAAGTTGTGCAAGAACTGTGGTGACGAGGGTTAGTCTCCCGAGGAAACATTCTTCCGTCAGTCAAATACTCATCTGTAAATTATCTAGGCCACACCATCACTGCTTGCACCAACCCACGCAAGATTGATCGTAGCAACATTGAGGTCGTCGAGGCCGAGGTTGCCTGGGAGGGCCTCTGCAAGGCTGTCAAGGATCGTGACATGGACGATGTCAAGGAGGCCTTCCTCAAGTACGTCACGGCCTGCCCTGAGGCCACCTACCCTCAGCTCGAGGAGGGATTCCGCGACATGAACGTCCCATTGTACCTCATTGGCTTGCAGCGTGAGCTTGCCCCAACCTACACCAACATGGACCTACAGGGCAACCTGGACAAGGAGTTCACCGTTACGCTTAGGCTCGATCCTAACCCTAGACGCCCCAAGGAGAATATTGGTTGGCCTGAGACCAAGGAGGAGAACATTGAGCGCCTGCAGAACGGTGGGCAGCCTGTTCCCCGTGGTATCCCAAAGTGCAACAACTGCAACGAGATGGGCCATATTACCAAGTCCTGCCCTGAGGAGAAGCGTGAGGTTCTTGATCGTGCCTCCGTCACTTGCTTCAACTGCAATGAGACTGGTCATCGCATACGTGATTGTAAGTTGTTCGAACCCCATTGTCTTGTAAGATTCTCTAACATTCGGTGCAGGCCACAAGCCGCGTGAGGATCGCTTCGCCTGCCGCAACTGCAAGTATGTCTCCCACCTTTTCTAGAAACTTTACAGTGCATAAACTGACATGTCCACAGGCAATCTGGCCACAGCTCCAAGGAGTGTAAGTTGTCGAAGATCCAAATATGGTTGGAATATAACTGAACATTTCCAGGTACCGAGCCTCGCTCTGCTGAGGGCGTTGAGTGCAAGAACTGCAACGAGAGTATGCCATCCCCATCCGATAGTATAATCTCCTACTGACATGTCTGTAGTGGGCCATTTCTCGCGCGACTGCCCAACCGGCGGCGGTGGTGGTGGAGCCTGCCACAACTGTGGTCAAGAGGGCCATCGCTCCAAGGAGTGTAAGTTCACATTGAAACACCACATCAGTATACCCGACTAATCCGAACAGGCACCGAACCACGCGTTCCAACTTGCCGCAACTGCGATGAGAAGGGTCACATTTCCAAGGAGTGCCCCAAGCCTCGTGACTGTAAGCCCCCCTTACCTATCAACACCAACAATAGATCGTACTAACAACTACTCCAGACTCTCGCGTCCAATGCTCCAACTGCCAGCAGAGTAAGCACACCCCCTCTCATACCAAAACTCACAACTAACAATCCATTAGTGGGCCACACCAAGGTTCGCTGCAAGGAGCCAGTTGCCGAGTTGCCCGAGGGCGGCGGCGGTGGAGACTTCGGCGGCGGCGGTGGCTTCGGAGAGTCTGGCGGCTTTGGCGATTCCGGTGGTGGTGGTGGCTTCGGCGCCTCCGACGCTCCCAAGGGCGGCGCTGCCCCCGCCTCTGCCTCCTTCGACGATGGCTTTGGCTCCGGATCCGGTGGCTTCGGTGGCGATGATGGGTTCGGTGCTCCTGCTGCTCCCGTTGCTCCCGTTGCCGTTTCCACCAATGCTGGATTTGGTAGCGCAGCTCCTGCCCCAGTTGCTGCCCCAGTTGCTGCTGGTGGCGGTGATGATGATGGATGGTAAATGCATCGTGATGAACTGTCTCTCACAGCGCGGCGTTTGGTCATGGGGATTTGTTCGGTCAAGATGGTGCTCGGTGCGTCTGGTGCACTTTGGGACAGGTTTTCTGTGTTTGGGGCGTTTAGCTTGGTGATGAAGGCGGGTTTTTATCAGCGCGTCAGTGAGTCGTGGTTGGATCTGGGTGCAAGATTGCATTTACGATCTTAATTGAGGGCGACACTGATGTATGCGGAAGATTAGGCGTACGTAGCAGAAAATAAATCAATGGATTCATAAAAATAATACTTATGTGACTTCAGTACTTTATATTATTTTTGAGTAAATTATTTGAGTAAATTATTTGAGTAAATCATTTACCGTATACATTAATATTCATTACCA
Source organism: Pseudogymnoascus sp. 05NY08 (assembly GCA_001662605.1). Classification (NCBI taxonomy): domain Eukaryota; kingdom Fungi; phylum Ascomycota; class Leotiomycetes; order Thelebolales; family Thelebolaceae; genus Pseudogymnoascus; species Pseudogymnoascus sp. 05NY08. Next base: position 98,039 of record KV458890.1, read on the forward strand.
ACAGCTAAATCCAAATAGCCACCCAACACCCCATCATAACCCATCCAAGTCTAAACACCCTTTACCCCCCCAAACTCCCTAACCCCCCTTCCCAACCCCCCTAAGCACTCTCCCTCCTCCTCCCCTCCTCCGCATCCCTCTCCCTCCTCCCCCCCCTCCAATCCCCCTCACTCCCCCTCCTCACCACCCTCTCCGGAACCCTCACCCCCTCCCCCCCACTCCTCCTCGACCCAACCTCATCCATCCTCCCCCCCCCCACTACCCCAACATCCCCACCGCAAACCTCCTCATAAGCAGGTAACCCCACATCCCCCGCCTCCCTACCTCCCTCCTTCCACTCCCCAACATAAGGCGGCGGCGCCCGCCCAACCTCATCAACATCTAACTCCCAATCCGCGTCCTCATCCACCACCCTCCTGCGCGTCGGCAACCGCAGTAGACGCGCGAACCTCCACCCTCGCGGCGGGAGTGGTGTAGATGGGGAGAGGGTGCGCGGATGCTGAGCGCCGGCGAGGGCTTCGACGTCAAGAGCTAGGGCGCGGACGCCGGCGTGTCGGGCGGCGAGGGCGCGGGCCCGGTGGCGCCGGGAGATCAGGTAGAAGGTTGTGAGGAGGAGGAGGACGGCGAGGAGGAGGAGGAGGAAGAGGTAGGTTGAGGGGTTGGTGGAGGAGGGGGTTGAGGTGGTTGGGGCGAGGGAGAGGGTTGGTTTGGCGGGGGTGGTGGTTGTGGGGGGTAGGATGACTGGGGCGATGGGGTTGGACATTTTGTGGTTGGGTTGTGTTGGTGGTGTGTGTTGTCGATGTGAGTGAGGAGATATGGCTCTTCGAGTATAGGAATATCGAGGTATTCGAGTCCTTTGATCTTAGGGATATATTCGAGTCTTATCCCCTTCCAAACCGCAAAATCCCACGCTGCCGAAGTTGTATATCCTTAATTCTCCCAACTCCCTCCCAAAAAAAGAGGTTATGCTTGATAAATGCTTTGTCGAACAACAGCGTTCAGTGCACCATACCCAGCTCCAACATGATAAATCGGCTGAGCGCAACGGATGCGCGTGGTAATGTTTGTCGTTTTGTGTCCTGCCAAACAGGTTGTAAGTGTAATCCGTTATGGTAATCGAGAGGAGGGTTTGGTAGATGACGATGAGAGATGGGCGCCGGGTAGCACGGGGGAAGGTGCGTGGGGTGCCGTAAGGGGTCACACAGGGTCCATTACTCACCACGGGACGCGCTATGTTAGGGGGTTTTGTTCTTAGTGTAATGGGTTGGGTTTGAGGGGAGTTTGTAGGTACGGACTTATGCCTGTGTTGAAGATATGCTAGAGATCGTATATGAAGCTGTATGCGTTGGCGTCGGTATATAAAAATATATGCCGACCCAGGCAGCCTTATTAAATAAACCAATATAAATCCTCACAATAAAATAACAGAACATCTTATACCCATAACCAAGAATTCCCCTCCCAACCTCCCTTATCGCCCTCTCCCCTCCCCCACAAATCAAAACCCCCTTTCCCCCCTTCTAACCACCGAACCTCCCGAAGACGTAATCCCCCATAGTCCATGAGGTCAGTCTCACCTACCGAACCTCCTACCAATGAGACACGCCGACCACCATAAACAGCGCCGGAAGCTACGGATACACCTTGTACCTTGGCCCATGCTTATCGCATCCACTCCCCACCCCGCTGTGCCCGATAAGCGATGATGGTGGTCTGTGCGCGTGGGCTAGGCAAGGCTGTAAGGCTGCGATGGACGACAACGGGTGGAGGATATCTTGACATTGACGAAGGTTGAAGAGGAAGTCAGGGTTAACGACGACAACGCTGGATGGATTGATGCATTAAACACGTCTACGGGTTAGATAAAACAAATCAACACCCATCTCACCTTCACCAACCCTCTCCAAAATGCCCCGCGCAATCCGAGGTCCGCACTCTCCCACATCCTCAAACCCATCATCCACTTCCCAGACCTACCGCTAACCCACCCAGGCGTCCTCGTCGAATGCGACCCGTCCATCAAAGCCATAATCGTCAAACTCGACAGCGAGCGCAACGACTTCATCGTCGAGGAGCT
>KV458891.1:0-93313 GCA_001662605.1 Pseudogymnoascus sp. 05NY08
CTGCTTGCCCCGTAATGGTCGACCTTACCCGTAGCGATGCACGAGTGTAGCGGAGGACTAGGAAATCAAGAGGTGGTTCTATTGAAGATCTAAAACTACAGAAGAAAGAAGAAGAGAAGTGGGCGAAGCCTAGAGGTCTAGCTTATAACTACGGACCTGAAACGGGTAAGGTTTGAGGCTGTTACGGATGGTGTTTTTAGCATTACCCCTTACGGGTAGTCCGTAAGGATCCGCGACGGTCCGTTAGAACCCGTAATCACATAGCATCAGTTGCATGCTCGTGACAATATACTTAGGTTAAATCTTAGGTTATAGATAGTAGCGATTAACAAGTAGCTTAAGCCTTAATTTGTTGTAAGGTTATAATAAGTATTAAGCTTATTATATGCTACTTTATAAGCTATGCTAATTATAGCTATTGTTAATGGAGCATTTTGCATTACCTTAAGCTTATTTAAAAGCTGTAGATAGTGTGGAATATAGACGTCTAACGTTAGATAACTATTAGCTTGAACTTACTCTGCTAGTTTAATGAATATCTTAAAGAACGCCTTTAGTCTATATAACACTTGCCATTCTATTAATGTAATAATAATATTATGCATACTTAAATCTATCGTTTGCAAAGTACATAAAGTATTAATTAGCTGCTTAAGCTTTAAAGCGTTCTTAAGTATATAATATATTAAGTTCTATTATACAGGCATGTTAAGGGACATTAAAACCACCTAAATACCTATAGTAGATGCTTGTACTTTTAATGCATCTTTCTACACTTAATAGTTCTAAAAGACATAGATATGCTAGCGTAGTTTTATAAGAACTGTTGCTACTTCTTCTTAATTAGAAACAAAGCTATAAGTATAAGCTAAGCCTTACTTAAGCCTATACGATTCTGTTTGTTTAGATGGTATAGCTTTTAACATAGTTAAAGCTACTTAAACTATAAGGTTTATAATATGTGCTATACATTAGACGTTGCCTTCCTTTACTATAAAGCTCTATAGTTACTATATAGAAACAACACTCGTGCATACCCCTATTTTAAACTCTATGAGCATTACTGTATTGTTTGATGCGTTATCTCTAGTAACAGTAAAGACTCTATATGTAATACTAAAGTCATTAGTAACAGCTTAAAGCTACTCTACAAGATATTCACTAGAATGAATAGTCTCCTTTAGATGTACAATATTAAGAACATAGTGCTAGTGAACCCATTCGTTATTTATCTAATAAACAGTTATTATAGCATACTCTACGCCATTCATTACAGACTATGCATTAGTTGTAAGTGATAACCGTCTGCCTATTACTACATAAGCCTAGAGTTTAATTTGTAGCTTTATACAGTAGTTGTAGAATGTCTTATGTAAATCATGCATTAAGGAGCTCGTTAATATAGCTAACGTTAATAGACTAAGCTAGTGAATAAGCTAACGAAACGAAGGCTAATTAACTAGACTCATTAGTAAGTTATTAGATATAATAAATGTAAGTAATAACTCTCTATATTAAGAGGTAGGAACTAAGCTAGATCCTCCTACTTAAGGAGTAAAGAATGCTTAGGTGTTTTAGGCAGTTCTTATATTTAGAGCGCCCTGCGAATCCTGTAAACTCTAACTCTATGAACTCTAAGCACGCTATAGTAATGAAGATCCTAGTTTTATAGCTTTGTATAATAAAGGATGCATGCTTTTAACATGCCTCTATAAATTACTTATAATATTCTATATCAAAAGCTTTAGCTTTAGCCTATAATTATAGCCATCTTACATGCAGACAATCTTTATTATTATAAGGCTAGTGCTTAACAATGTTCTACTAAATACATTCTTTAAGAACAACGGTAACTAAGTATTTAGGAGTTATAGCTATATTTATAGTAATGGTAGAGCTATTAACGGCGAAGACTCTAATGGAAAAGGGGGTGGTAAGCGCTATATATCCTCATCTTCGTCACTTAGAATCGCTAATAGCTCAGAGTCGCTCATTCTAGTAGAAATATCAAGTAATATATTATCTACAGATCTATTTCTACGGATCTATCTATAAGGGCGGGGTAAAATCTTCGTAGCTTGGCATCTTAGCATCTTGGCGCTAAGGACTCGAGGGCCCGAATACTATTCGAGATCTAGGCAAATACTCGCCGAATACTCCAAATATGGCCCGAATACTGCTCATCGCCGAATACTATTCGAAAACCACAAATACTCTTACTATTTTGGGGAACACTGATTAGTGTTTTTTTTAAAAATATATCTAGAAAAATCAGGTCAGGATAAAAATTACCATAATAAAATCTACATTACATCAACATCACAATCACAAACCACATGAACACACATTTTTTGAAATCTTTTAATGTCATTCAGTTTACTACCGAGACATCATCCTCAATGCGCCATTAGCAGCCACATCCATGATTTATAAGCAAACGATGCATAATCAACGACACCCCTCAACCCAAGAAAACCGACGCTTAATCCTCCTTGAGGATCTGTGCGAACGGCTTTCCAGCAGCGCGCACCGGCTTTCCGGCCTCGAGACCCTTGGTGCCGATCTTGTCCTTGGAGTAGCCAGCGGCGTATGGGTTCAGGCGGAGCAGGACCTGCTTGTTGCGGAGCGGGTTCTTCTTCTGCACGGCGGTGCGCTTGGTGCGGGCATCGCCCTTGGCGGCGCGGACGACGGTCTGGATTTCGGAGGAGTTGATGAGACGGCCAATGTCAGCCTGGGTGACGATGGCAGATGGGAGGAGGAAGTCCTTCTTCAGCGCCGAGGGGGCGGTGGTGGAGCCGTAGACGGTGTCGAGGGCCTTGAAGGCGGAGGAGGTCCAGATGACGAAGCGTCCGAGGTGGCCGCCAGGTGCGAGTTGGAGGAGGTTCAGCGCGAAGACGGAGGAGGTCTCGACACCGGCGATGTTGCGGAAAGCGAGCGAGAGCTCAGTTCCGTCCTCGAGCGGGTTGTAGACGACGAGGGGTCCGCGGCGTTGGCGGTGACGGCGGCCACGGAGCTTACCCTTTCCGGCGCGGAGCTTGCGGGAAGCCTTGACCTTGGAGACGTCGGCACCGGCTCCGACAGAGCTGAGGAGGGCGACGGCAGCGGCGGTGCGGGAGATCGAGGCGTTGGCGAAGACCTCGGAGTTGATCACGAGAGGAACCTCTGGGACGGTGGAGATCTGGTGACCGCGGGCGAGGAGGAGGGATGGGACGGAGGATGCAGCCAGGGCGGAAGCAGTTGCGAAACGCCTGGGTTTTTGTTAGTTTTTGAGATATCAGACCAGGCTCCGTAATCGTTTTTTTACTTACTTCTGTCCCAGGTTGATCTTCTGGTGCCACTTGCGCCAGACCTTGGTAGGGGCGAACATGCGACCGGACCTGCACATGTTACCGAAGGCAGCCTGACCAGCACGGTGAGTTCCGCCTCCAGAGACACGAGGAATACGGGCAACAGCGCGACCTGTGAGGTTTTTCAGTCAGCATTTCTGTTCTTTGCCAGCAAGCAATTCCACCGCATCTTCTGTTTCTGCAGCGTTCGTGTCGATAGTGTCTCTCCCTCCTGTCCCCTCTCTTTTCCCCCTCCTTCCTTCCTCTCAGACATGTATAAAATAGTTGTACTAACCAGTTCCCCAAGACTCAGCAGAGGTCTGGTGACCAGCCTTCTCAGCGACGGAGTATGGCTGACGCTTGTTCTTGGCCATTCCGGTGTGGACAGTCCTGTAGAGCACATCAATTAGCAATTGCCCTCATAATCCAGCTCCCTGTGGCCTCGCGCCGGGGTTTGGTATAAATTGTTGAGTTTGTGGTTGAACATACTGGACGATATCCGGGCGGATTGGCGAAGTGAAGACGCGCGGGAGAGGGTGAGTCGCGCCGCTGGCAGTGCCATCGGCGGACAGGATCGTGACTGTTGGTCGGGAAGCCATTTCGTCGTCGGTTGTCGAGATGTTGGTTGTCGGCTTCAAAAATTGGCAACTCGAAATTTCGTCGGTTTCTCGCGAATCTCGAAAGTGGGTTGCTACTATTGGAAGCCCTAGCACTAAGCGATGTGGTGGCTGGCTGAAAGGGAGAAGGGTTATGGGTGTGTGGGTGCCTTGATTACTAGGTGTGAAAGTGGTGTGTGGGTGAATTGACGACACGGAAGGGAGAAACGAAGAACCTTAAAATTACAAGTCATGTGACACAAAAATGAAAAACATCATCATGTGATATTATTCGTGATTACCCCACGTGACTGAACCAACCGTAAATCCGAGGCTGCGTCGTACATCTAATTTCCCAAATTCCCCTAAATTCCCTAAACTCCCCCATTTTCCCCCATTTTCCAGGTCCTGGTCTCCCTTGTTATCATGTGAAAGACGCGCATTCACATTCCATCGATCATCATATCTGGCATCTGCCACCCAACCAACATTCTACGCCCAATTACCAACCCCTAATTCCCAATTAACCAATTATTGAAAGTATTCAAAATATTCAAAATAAAATACTTCTACTGAGCCTATAATTACTTTATTATATTTACAATATTCCTCTCAATCACGGCGATTTTTACCATATTTTTATTATTCTGTACAATAATTCCTGTTCATTCTAGAGCCCATACAACCCTTGTAAATAACTAAATTCCAATGTTCCACTCCCCCTACACGGCTGATGTCAGTTTGGAATTCCCCCTTTCGCTAATCTCGGTGCCATTTCCCGCCAACTTTACTTTTCCCTCCACATAAACACGAACCCCCTTCTCTTTTCCCCCCAACCATCACCACATTCAATTGTGTTTTGTATTTTGTCTAGGAGGTCATCTTTGTTGGTGATCGTAATCCCTTTCTTCACTTCTCGTCATTCCTTGATTGAAATTGTCACGCTTTTTTTTACCTCCTTCTCTCCCAGCTTTCCGCATTCGGCAACAGCTCACGTAAGGAGTCGCGCGACCTACTCGACCAACTTTTTCTCCGAACTTCCGATTCTCTCGACAGACAACCCTTTTCTTTGGCTTTACGCCCTATAACGAACCTTCGCGGCTTCCTCACGCATTTGCGCATATATCTCTCCTCTTTTTTAAAGATGTCGGCCTCACCAATCGACCAGTTCCTCGGAGCCATTCAGCGCCCGACGATCGACCGCCCCTTCGGCGTCCACCTCTGGCCCATCTTCGACAAGGCCTTCACGGCCATCAAGGGATACCACCCGCAGGACTTCGACTTCCAGCCCCATGTCACTCCCATGTCGACCATGAAGGAGACCGCTGCGCTGATCTTCACATACTACGTTGTAATTTTCGGCGGCCGCGAGCTGATGCGCAACCGCCCGGCGTTCAAGCTCAATGTACCCTTTATGGTCCACAACTTCTACCTCACTGCGATCAGTGGCATACTACTGGCCCTCTTCACCGAGGAGCTGATCCCAACTCTGTACAACAAGGGCCTTTTCTTTGCCATCTGCGACGTCAAGGGTGGATGGACTAACCACCTGGTTATCCTGTATTATGTATGTCTTATCGAAGCAGTACAATCGGAGCAATTGCTAACAGATAACAGCTTAACTACCTCACCAAGTACCTCGAATTGATTGATACCGTCTTCCTGGTCCTGAAGAAGAAGCCATTGAGTACGTGACCTCATTCCAACATACAAATGCGAAAACTAACCACAGACAGCCTTCCTCCACTGCTACCACCACGGTGCCACCGCTCTCCTCTGCTACACCCAGCTCATCGGCCTCACCTCCGTCTCCTGGGTCCCTATCACCCTCAACCTGATGGTCCACGTCGTCATGTACTGGTACTACTTCCAGAGCGCCCGTGGCATCCGCATCTGGTGGAAGGAGTGGATCACCCGTCTCCAGATCATCCAATTCGTCATTGATCTCGGTAAGCCCCCCCAAACAGTCCCCCCAATTCACCTCTTCAAACCCCCGCTAACCTCCCCCCGCAGTCTTCGTCTACTTCGCCTCCTACACCTACTTCACATCCACCTACTTCAAGTGGATGCCGAACGCCGGGCAGTGCGCAGGCGAGGAATTCGCCGCCTTCGCCGGCATGGGCATCATCTCCTCTTACCTCCTCCTCTTCATCTCCTTCTACATCGCCACCTACAAGAAGGACGGCAAGCGCCCAACCGGCCGCAAGGCCGCCCGCTCCCTCAAGGACGCCGAGCTCCCAGACATCGCTGCCATCACCCAGGGCAAGATCCAGCCCGCTAAGAAGGCCAACGGGAACGCTGCTGCTGCGACCCCTGGTCGCGTCACCCGCTCGAGGAAGGCTTAGAGGGCGCGTGGTTGGTTTTGTATCAATTGCGTTGCTGTCGGGGAGGACTAAGCTGGAGTGAAGTGAAGTGATAACGGGAGAACCTGGCGAGGCTTGTGGGAACACCCTCTTTTGGCATTTGTGCTTTTATTTTGGAGGGGGGGTTACCTGGGGGTCCCGCCGATGTTGGTTCTCTGTGGTGGTGTATGAGTACGGGTATGAATAGAGAGTAGTCGGCGCCAGTATACGTGGCGTTGGCGGGGGATGTTAAAAGGGGGGCGCATGCATGGGAACATGGAGCGGGCGGACATGTTCGGGGGCGTGTTGGACGTCGGGGTTGGGGACGTTTGAATGCGTGTGTATCAGTGTGGTGGCGGTGGTGGTGGTGTCGGTGTGGGTGTAATGCCGGGGTTAAAGGGGCCTAGATAGATTATGATGAATTATTATTAATTGATTCTTTGTGTTTTTTGGGTTATCATGAAGAACAAGGACAGTAATTCGAAAAAGAAGTTCCTCATATGGAGGGATGTAAATATATTCCGAGGAACTGCAGATGGAGAGTTTATTGAGGATTTTTTCCACCGTCGCACTTTTGAACAATCAACAATAAGGACCCGGAGCGAGTTCATGAGAATGACCGATCACTCCGCCCTCTCCAATGCTGGGTTTTATCCTGAAGAAACATGGTAATGTCATATTCTCAGTACCACATGTCACTGCGCTTTCTTACCGTCACTTACTATGTCCCTACCACCGCTTCTCACCACCTCTTCTCACCACCGAACTTCTCACCACCACGCCTGTCACCACCAATCAATATTCAGCAGCAATCCAGATGGCGTGACAAGTGTCCGCCGGCAGTAATTTCTGGTAAACCTTCTATGGACGTTTGCCCAAATCCGGGTTTCTGGAGCATTCCAGGAACAGATGTGAGCGTAACTACGAACTGGTGAGCGGGCGGCCTTCGCTCTGATATACAGCTCAATTCCGACACTCCGCACATGGTGAATAATTAGTTCCGGGGCCATCCATCCATCATCCCAGTCACCCCAAAGCCAAAACATAAAGCCAAACCAAGCAAACCAAATAAACCAAAAACATAGAGTGGGTTTCCGCTGTCAGTCACCCACCCAATTACCAATCCACTGATCCCAAGCAACCATTTTCTTGAGATCTTCAGCCGGTAACATCCGGTGAGAGTTGCTGCCTCAAGTTTTTGATGCTCTCCCGATGATCCGGTTGAACCCCTTAGTTACGTGATGACTACTACCTCGACGGCGTAGGATATGCCTCTCGTATTGGGCGGCATGGACCTGACGCACTGCGCCTTGAGATATCCATGGACGATTTAGATGATCTCGGTGACCAACAGTGACTAAGTCTGAGCAAGGAGACTAGGGAGAGCAATGATGAGCAGGGTGGCCAACAGTGAGCCGCTCAGACTCGCCCACTAATCACCATAAATGCGTCGACCCAAGAATAAACAAATGCACCCTTGCAAGCGCTTCTTAAAACAAGCATGTAGAGGCGGGAAATACATTCGAGAAGTACGTAAGTCTTGACACTATATATGGAGCTGCTAATGAGGATCTTAGGTTTCCTTGCCGTTGAGGAGGCGGAGAAGGCGTTGCTGTGGCTTGATAAAAACGTCAAACATCAACGGCGGAAACGGCAACTGCCAAAAATACTGCTTCAACATAACCCCTCTACAAAGACTTTCTCTCTGCATTTTCCCTAGTAACACCAAAGTCGTAGATCCCACGACTCCGCGGGCCATAGTAAGCATATCTCCTAACCTCCCCGGCAGTTACCTTGCCATACCAGACCAGGGTTCGCAACAAGAAGCTTTAGGCTGTTATGAAGGTGCTTATCCTACCCGTATTAGCTCTAGAAAGTGGTCAATGGGGATATGTCAAGCGGGAGCGGCTGTGAGCACAGGAAAGAGGCTAGCCTAATCAGGACAGTGGTGGACGACTATGACACATGAGGCGGCAGATGGTTGGCTTCGAAGTGAGAACGGTGCGGTGTACGATGGATGAGTGGATTGATGATGATAACTTGGTGGTATGTCAGGAACCCGCCTGGCTCAAGGGGCCTTAGATAATTTCTTACCAAGTATATCTCACATATTTTCTATTCTTGGTATCTGATGCCGGCAATGCAGCCGGCGAACATGCAAACGCCGAGCAGGCGGATATCCAAACGCCGGGGCCGTTTGACCCGAGGACGGCATTTACCGGCCTGTTCATGCCAGAGAGGTTGTCTCTACGTATTTCTAAGCTGTCCATGGATTTACAGGCTGTTGATGGAAATCATTACTCTTTCTGCTCTGTAAGAATTGCAAGGGATAGTAGAGCTCTAGACCACGTTTATCACTAGCCCGCTTTCATGAAACCAGTCAATTCAGCTTTTACGTACGGATTATCAGATCAACGTTCAGCACGGCAGTTATTTGGATTCATAAGATATGTGTTCTTTGAGGGCAATCTAGAATCTAGACAGTCTTGCCTCTAACAAACAATAACATGATATTGAATCCCATTATGTTACTGCATTTCATGCGCCGGCTCGGAGAGAGACAGCGGCAATTTTAGTCGGTAGAAGCCGCCATGGTGCAGCGGTGGTGGCAACAGGGTTAGCATTTAGCTGAACTTAAATACGCATAATTATAGGGGCGGCCAAAACCTAACCATTGTAGGCCAACTATGCTCCACAATCCATAGCTTGAATTTCCTTGTTTTTACTAGCTCTTGGCAGAAAACCTCTAATTCCCTGCTATACGCCTGCAAGCAGTCACCTATACGAACTTTCCCCACGGTTGACATAAGTTCGCGCAGCTGAGCTACAGGGAAGGTTACCAAAGAGCTCAATTAAGCAAGAGCCAAGGATTTCCAAAGCTCAATGGTTACCATTTCGTGCCGAAAGTTCCGTCTTACTGTATTCTCAGTTGAGGCACAGTTGTGAGAATGTGCTTGGTGATCTCAACAAAATACTGTGGAGGCTCTCAAGCAGAAATATAAATACTCGGTTTAGTCTCGATATCCTGCTCCTTTGAAGTATCACCCTCAACATCTTCGTCTCTTTACCCATCTCGCTCTCATTCCAACACAAATCTCGCCCCAAGTAAATCAGTCTCGTCAAGAACACCAGTAGCAAATATGCAGATCAAGAACTTCCTTCTTCCCGTGGCCATGCTGGCTAGCACCATTGTCGCCGAGGGCATCAACTGCCAGTAAGTATCACGCCCCACCCACCACTATATTTTTTACCCCTATACTAACGCCTTACCCACAGCGGCTCCTCCAACTGCGACACCGCTCCTGACAACGGCCTCAGTCTGAGCGCTCTCGTCGACATCGTCAATGGAATCGACGACAACCGCTGGTACAACGACGGCGAGCAAATTGCCTGCGAATGGGCGGACTTCTTCTCCGGCGCCCTTTGTGTCTTCTGGCAAGGAAGCAACGGCAACACCGGACGCGAAACCAAGTCCTACATCCACGCCCTTGCCGACCATGGCTGCGGACGATGCGGCAGCGTCCCATACGGATACCCCGGCAGTAACGATATAAGAAATGGGATGCTGACTGTAAATTGGGCGACCCATGACTGCTTGGGCAATGGTGGCACTGGCGCTTGCCCATAAATGAGGAAACCGGCATGCGTGACGGTGAACTTGGCCCACGCAATATGGCAAGATGTTGGAGTGGTGGTCGGAGCGAGACGTGGGATATATGGGCCACTTACAATTCCTAACCCATAAGAAATTTGAATATCACTATTCTACAAAATCTGATGAGCGTAATTGTGAATATGGCCTGCTGTATCCCCCTATATTTTCTTGATTGAATTTGAACGGTCTGCTTAAAGATACTGGAGGATTGGTGATGATGTGGGGGATGCGTAGACTGTTCTAAGACGCTGAGTGAACAACCGCATCCATTCAACCCCGTTATCTAGGTAACAGTTATGTCTACTCCATTCGTCCCTACGAGTCTCTGCACTAGATAGCTCCTACCTCTGTGCAATAATGATAGTCGTCCTTGCCCATTTGCTATACTTATCATCGCACTTGCCAACTTCCCATAAACCGGTCGTTCCTGCCAATTTACAATAAATCCTGGTTGTTCCTGCCTTATATAACCGTTGGGTCGCGCCTGCCTATTTATATTAAGTTTATATCGATTGTGGTTACCATTTTATGGCAAGTTGTTGTATCGCTCCTGCCACTTCAATTTCTTCTTATATATTATAATATACACTTTTATAACCTTTGCCTTTACCCTTATATAGATTACTAAGACTATCAAGAAGTCTAGTATTTATTTCAGCACTAAAGTCTATCTAATATCTTGAAACAACATCAAAGCTGAGTTTGTGATATACTCTCCAACCAAAGGAACTTTCGCATACAGTCCCTGTACTGGTCTTGATTTTGCAATTGGAGCGAGGCAGCCGTTCGTACGAAGTGGTCCATGTACCAACAGTATAAGGGTCCTCCAATCGTTGCTGTGGAGCCCATAAACAGAATCCAGAGGAGTAGCTCAGATAGCTTGCTCCATGAACAGGTGAGGTTTGTTTCCTCTAGGGCCGCCCAGAGGTTTGCTCCGAAGGTAGTCAAGGTCGTTGACATCTCATGGGATTCTCCTAATAGAACGGTCCTAATGAAGACTAAACAAGAGATATGACAGCACTGGAGAATTTGACATTGTTTAATAGTTGTGGCTGTGACTGTTATCGGGCCAGAAAGTTTACCCGCGATTGCGAGACATTTTTGCTTGAACTGGGATGGCATTGAATACAACTTGCCGTTCGACTGGGCCAGCCTAAAGCCCACGATCAAGAATCGAAGCTCGCAAATTGTGCGGATGAATTCATCAAAGACGGTAGACGTGTGCAGCAAATCGGTGAAGCCCTGACCCATCAAGGCCATCTCGGTTCCGGGATAGATGGTTAGTGGAAGTGTATTCAGCACCGCTTGTGATCGCAGCAGCGTGAATTGCAAGTTGATACCAAAGCTACATGCACAGCAAAAATCCGCCCTATTGTAAAAAGGATGTCAGCTTTCATTAAAGCGTAGCTTGGTTGAACAGAGTGATAGAATTGCATACCACAAAATAGTGTCTCGGACCACTGGATTTAGCCATGGCGCATCGAGGCCGCCTCCCAAGGAGATCATTCGCCGCATTCCAGTCATGTGGATACGAGCTGTTTGATAGTCCTTGTCGAATGCCTACCAAATTAGTCAACTGTTCTCCCTCATGGATAAAATAAAAACTCACAGCTTGGGTTAGCAGACCAAGCACAGCAGCCATTGTTGAGTTGCTAATCGCCCTTGAGAGATCTTGATCCCGTAGCCGTTCATTCAAATAGCAAATGCTCATTTGTGAATACTTTAGTACCAGTGGGCAAGCACTTTGTCGACCCTGAGCCGCAAGATGGCCTGCTGACGAAGCCATTGCCCCGTATAATACAAGTGGATCCGAAATTATCATTGGTAGCCATACATCTTTCATAGCGCTGTAACGTCCTAATGGTGCCAATGCAGGCTCAAGATTTGTCATAGCTGTGATCCTCCAATATCAGTCATCATAAGCCTGGGCCTTTTTGCACTGGAAACAACTCATAATGTTTGGCTGGATTTGAAAAGAACGTGAGCATGACTTACTATAATGCATAAGTCGTTTCATCTCCTGGTTGTGAAGGGGAACTGATAAGGAATTAAATGGATCGCTACTACCAGCCCCGAGCCGTCCGAGATTCAACCAAGAGGGTTGAATCTCGGACGTCTGCCTTGTTCGAGATTGTGCTTTTTGTACAACTGCAGCAGTTTCATTCCGAAAGCTGAGATCGAGGTGATCCCGGTATTTCGGACAAACGTAGCCGGCCCTTAAGCATTGTTTGCAGCCCGAAATGTCCTGACTACACTAACCAGATATGTTAGCGAGTTTTCTAGAACTGAGATACATGGCATTTCTTGTGTTAGGAATAGATATCGTTAGGTAATGCCTAACCTTAATCTTTCTTTGACGGCAATTAGAGCAGCCTTTGCTTGGCTTGCCGCAAAATACCATAGCGATTCGAGCACCCGTGATTCGCAACTATAGTTTGCAGATCAATGTGGGAGTTAGGACGACTGTTATTACAATAGCGCCTGATGACTCGACGTAAAAAGCACGGGCCTGGTGCTACGTGGCTACTTCAAACGACAATTGGCACTAAATTTCTGACAGAGTAATGATCAGGGGTTTTGACCATACGGACTGTTCTGAGAAGCGAGAGCTAACCCTACGCGGTATGCATCACGTTAGTGCTTACTATGCGACGCTTGTTCTATGAAGTGGATTATCGAATTCGAATTCGAGCCCGTGCTTCTCACGTCAGATAATCGGGGTCCAAGGACTAGGGTACGACGTGGAACCAGGTTTCAAGTAACTTGATCTCTAATGATTAACTAATAGAGTCAATAAGCTCATGTCGCGGGTGCCACAATTCAAGCTAGCGATATGTGACAAGCGATACCCCAACAAGCGGACTATCGTAGAGTAGACAACCGCTGGCCATTTTACTGTGCATTGCGCTTTCATGGTCCCTCGCTCAGCATCCTCCACCTGTCCAGACTTTTGTCTGTAGATACCGCGCTTTCCTTGATCAGCTTCCAAGCATCTTCGCCAACGGGAAGCCTCAAAGGCAAATCAGTGCCCTCGACGGTGCTCTCGACAATATCGATGATTCTCTTCGCGACGCTTGGCGCAGTGGCCCAGTGTGCCCGTGCTTCCGGAGTTGCAAGGAATTCCTTCAACTGATTTGTTGGACAGCTGGGGTCAACATAATCAGGATGGGTTGCGGCATAGATGTAGTTGCTTCCTGCAAACTCGGTCTTGACGCCCCCTAGTTCCAAAATGAGGTAATTGATGTTCCAGTCTGGATGGACTTCTAAGGATGCGCACTCCGTCCAACCCTCGAGGGCGAATTTGCTAGAATTGGAAAGAGGTTAGTCAGTGGTTTTCTCGCAAAGGACGTTATTATGGATGAATAGTTTCATTACCTTGCCGAATAAGACGAATTTCCCGCAAACCCAAATCGTCCTAGAAAAGAACTAATCTGAATGATCAATCCACCCTGGCCCACAGGGTTGACCTCGCGAAAGGTTTTCATAGCCTCTAATGACATGTTGACCGTGCCCCAGTAGTTCGTTTCGAAGATCGCCCGCGCTTCTTTCTCTGTGGTGCCCTCGGCATCGCCTAAAATACCATAACCTGCATTGTTGACGACGATGTCAACACGACCAAAACGCGCAGTAGCTTTCGCAAAAGCAGCTTTGATACTCGACCTACAAGTGATGTCAAGCTGTAGTGTCAAGATAGATGGGGTGTCTGGAAGATCAGATAGTGTGGCGAGGCTTCTAGCTGTTGCTACAACGCAATGTCCAGATTCCAGAATTTGAGCGCTTAGGGCCGCACCAATGCCTGAGGAACAGCCTGATACTAAATCTCGCATCAGAAGTCTGATCTCAATTCGGTCAAGGAGAGCTCACCCAACCACACGAGCTTTTGGCTTGCTTTCGCCATCACGATTGCACCGTCGAGCCGAAATGTTAAGTTCCTGTTGCAACTATTGACCGTAATATTTGAAAACGCACGGAATTTCCGACAGGTGCATTTGTAGAGTGCAGTCTTTTAGTCTTTATAGTTTTACCTTTTGCAATGAATAGCGCCTCATTAGTTTTATTTAAAAGTGTAGAGGTCAGTTCAGGTTTATTTCTCGTTAACTCGCAGCGTTGGATTGGATACGTCGCACTGGTATCCTAAAACGATATCGCTCCAGTCTTGGCACTAATCAGCGATTTCACAACGGACTGTTGTTACTGCAGGAGCAAGAGCTTAACCGTACGAGGTATGAATTACGTATACAGCAATAGACTAAACTTCTAATATAACATATAAAATGAAAGTTTTCTATGCTCCATGTGACTAGCCTTGACAACCTATCGACCACGCCGCCAGTCTGGGTGGTCTTCCTTGATTTTTGCACCCAGCCCACGGTCTGGGTGCAAAGCTTTTGGACTGACGGAACCTAGACAGTCGGGGGCCTATAACGCACACTAATTCTGCCTATCGCGACATTCTATTGATGGCTGTAAGGATCGCAATTTGCCGCGAGCATTTCGTTGTTTGTTTCGGACCATGATGTCTCCCTTGGAACCACGCTGCACTCAATATTATCGAAAATCCTCTGGAAGCAGAAGCCAGGGTGGAAGATGCAGAACGTGATGCTAGCAATTGTGACCATGCTACAAGAAATGTGTTAAGGACGGCCCTGCCAACACAATGATATGAGTAGATGACCACGTACCATGATTCAAGAATGATAAACAAGGTTTCGTTTCTCATGAGCGGATTGTCCCAGCCAGGACCCAGCTCTGCAACTCTGTAGACGCATCTTATGAAGATTGACAAACCGAATACCAAGGCCATGAGCAGGAACCCTCGGAATGGCACTGAGCTGCGTATCAACTTGTATTTTGAACTCTTACGCTCTGGATAGCGACGTATACGGATTGCCAAATCTGCGCACATGCAACCAAATATGAACATGGTTACAACTTGCGTAAGGAGGCCAACCAGCATGAGGCGATTGCCCAAGTCCATTGTGGTGTCAGTCGTAGAAGAGGATGCTATCCCACCACCAGCACCTTGCAATGATAGGGAAATCCAGTCGCAAAAAATAAAGAATTGAGAGTAGCGGAATGGTGCAATGCGTGAGAAGCCTCTTCCATATATCATGATGCTAAAAGAGTATAAGCATATGTCTGAGAGGTCTTAGAAGCATGGCATTACATTCGCGCGAGACAGAGATATAAGGCCGCAGAATAGAATGCTGGCGCGGTTGTCAAACACACAACCTGCACCAAAAATCTGCAAAATTGGTCAACAATCATACATATCATCCTAATTATGAGAACATACGTGCTCAATTTATATGGGTTCTTGTGCATGAATACGCGTCCCACATATCCGATGACCTCAGTCATCGAGCCGAGAACCATACAGGCCATAAAAGTCCATGTTCGATATCTTACTCCCCATACAACATGCGCAATCAGAGACACAGCGAAGAGAGAGAGGAAAGCAATGCTCGCGGCCAGATTCGGTGCGTAGCCCAGGGGGGACCCATCCGCTGGACAGCCAGGCCCAACGCCAATGCTCGCGCAAGTTGTCAACGACATCGTGAATGCGATTTACTTGAGATCGGGCTGGACGACCTATTAGACAAATTGTGCTAAGTGATTCGATTACGCAAAGTAAAAGACAGTGAACGGGAACAGATATATAACTAAGGAATGACAACAACAATACATCATAGCCGACAGGGAATATAGCTCCAGCTGCCCGCCACTGTGCATATACTGTAGTAGGTGGGCGCATGAATAGTAATCTAAGAACATAATCGGCTAGGGGGCCAGGTCTCCATGAGCAAATCTTCTCTGCCTAGGGAGCCTTGTCTAACAAGATTACTCAGGCCGGCCACCTTACTGCGTGTGCTGTTTAGACGGTCTTTTTACAACAGCCACAAAGGTTATTGCAATAAGTAGCGTATGCGAGTCTCTCCCAGACAAATCGAGTAATGCGTCTATCGAACTTTACTGCAAATGTTGCAACGTTATTATTTACAGTTAACTTAGTGAACATGATTAAGTACCTTTACTTATAAGATCAACTGCGGATATACCTGCGCTTAAATTGCTTCCCTCATGTGACCGGTTTTATGGGCAAGGAATTGCAGATTGGAGGCTCGTACTTATTCAATGGTCTAGGTGCAAAATCTCTAAATTCTAGCGCGTGCAACGGCGTACTGGTATGGCATGGAGAAGTAATCAGTGCCTAACCCTATGTGGTATGCATCACGTACATATGGAAAGCAACTAAGGCCTAACCCTATATGGTATGCATTACGGTAGAATGAAAAATATGCAGAAACTATCAGAGCCTAACCCTATATGGTATGCATTACGGTAGAATGAAAATATGCAGAAGATATCAGAGCCTAACCCCTATGTGGTATGCGTCACGTACACTCTGACTTAGATAATACAGGACATGGCATGTGCTGTCTACGAATTAGACCGAGATAACGGATAGAAACTACTAGTGCAATTAGCTCAAAAGCGGGATGGGATTACCCGGATCTATCGCGTAAGACAACCCTGCATGTCTTGTTGATTGTGCCATCATTATAACAAGACGAAATACCTTCTTTTTCTAAATACATCTTCTGCTTTGTCAAAAACAGCTCTCCTCTGTGCTGTCAAATTCACGATGCTCGATTCTCGTGGTGACCTTGCGGCCGTTGTCTTGGCTCTCTGGTGTCCATTATTTCTCGTTGCACTCTGGGTTGTGAGACGCCGTGGCTTTGATCGCCGATCTGGATGGATCTTCATCGTCTTTCTGGCTGCCATTCGCATCACTGGTTCAAGCATGGAGCTGGCCAGCGAGAGTACGCCTCAGACCTGGCTCATTGTGGCTTCTGCCATTCTTCAGTCCGTTGGACTGTCGCCACTATTGTTCGCCCTCCTAGGCATACTTTCTCAAGTGTACGTTGATATATCCATTAGCTTCCTCGCCTTCAGCTGCATGGTTGTGATAATGATGCGGTGAAAACCTTTTGATGAAGGTGATATCCTATCAGGTTTATACAGTGACTAATTTTGAATTATGCTCTAGGTTCGAAGCATCTAATCCAGGTCAGAGAGTGGTGGTAATTGGGTTGAACACACTTCGCTTGATGATCCTTACCGGATTTATTCTGGCCATCGTTGGTGGAGTGAAGGCATACATACCTAACTCTTCGGCTTCGGACCTCAGCATGGGCAAAATCTTGATCAAAGTTGCCGTTGGCCTTTTCATAGCCTCTTTCGTTGCCCAAGTCTACCTAATTGCCAAGACTCGATTTACAGCACCTTCATCTGGTGCGCACAAAACAACCGAGATCCGCCTTCTCGCATTCGCCGCTGCAGTCAGTGCCCCTTTCATAGCAACCCGAGTAGCCTACAGCACGATTGGGGCGTTCTCAAACGACTCGCCACAGTTCAACCCAGTTACTGGTAATGTGGTTATATTGGCGTGTATGGCACTATTGATGGAACTGATCGCTACTTTCATCTACCTCGCCATAGGGTGCTTGATAGGCCACTCCGAAAAAGGAACGGTACAAAACTCTAGAAAAAATACCTCTATTTAGTAGCCAATCAGTGGTCTAATTGTATACTCTGCAGGCAATATCTGCCGAATTATCACCCCGTGCCCTAGTGATATGAGACTAGCTCTGGGATAGGACCCTACAGTATATAGAATAGTTAGAATAGATCATTCATCTACTATGCATTATCATTTAATCCAATGGGTCCTTACAGATGTGACCCTAATGTTGACCAAGGTCGGTCACTTATGGGGCATCGATGCATTGAGTCTTTGTCTTGATTTGATTGATTGAAGAGCGTCCCTTTCGCTATTATAATTACTCTCTATACTGTAGAATTCTACCACTGAGCTAACCTCGAGTAGTTATGACATAACCTAGAGGAACGTCCGTGCACCAGTCCATCCATGCGGTCCGTCCCAGTCCCCGTGCACGCGTCAGGTACGCGCCAGAACTCGACGTGTTCTGTAATAGATCATGTGCTGCCAGCTTTAATAAACAAATCTTCGTTGTTGATTGCTTTGCAACCTCTTCTTACTTGTCGATGTTCTTGGCATTTCACCACCTCTATCTTCACTGAGGCAGGATATTTCATGTTTCCTTTCCTTTTCTGTTCTGTTTCTATTTCTAAAGTAAGGTAGTGGCTACAGTACGCCGATATTAAGCTCCATGGTTGATTCTGGAAGCTAGGTTTTGCATTTAATGAGGTAATCATCGCGGTGTGTATCGGTTAGTTCCTTCTGCACAGTAGATTGATTATGTAGCGTGGACCAACTCTGTCGCCGTGGTTATATAGTACTCGTAAGCACTGAGAAGATTATGCTACATTCAGGCGGCTCTCCGTAAGACCTTGTCATTTCTGCGTCACCACACAAATGCAAAATAGCCATTGAAGCTTGCCTCAGGAAGCCCATATTTTTTAGCTGGAAAGCTGGCGCGTCTGACCAGTGACACATGACATTTCGGATGATTGGGAAAGCGGGTTTAGTTAAATACTTCGTCTCAACACTCGAGCACAGCATGTGCAAGTTCAAAGCATACTACGCATAGTACTTAGATTAAGTCATTTGTATTGTGGAGATGTTCATTGAAGCCTTTTGCCCACTACTCCGAATGATGATCATGGCAGGAATACAACTCCCGGCAACGTATACGACTTTAGGCTCCTAGTCCTATTTCTATCTATAGCCCTTAGTAAGGGCCACTGCTCTATAATAGGGCTTCCCCTAAGTTAAGGGTTACTGTCTACGTGAGGCCACGTAATGTGCCGCCTTATACTATCCTAAGTATTAATCTACTTTAAGCTTAAAATAGGTAGATTAGTAGTTAGGTAGGTGACTACTTGTAAATACCTACTGTTGTATGATTCTTTTTTGCTTTTTTTTCAACTTTTTAATACCCTAGCCTAATGGGTGGCAGCAAAAGAAGGACTAGGATCGAAGTAAGTGCTGCCCTCTGCATTTGATCTGTTAGGGCTAGCACGTTCATGAAAGGAACCTTAATTCTAAAAGCCTGAAATTCTCTGTATCGAGGAGTTCGAAGAATGGCTATAGTCGAACCCGCTTTAAATCTACACCTCACGCAATTGGGAACGTTATGATCGTGAGGCATCCTTGTTAATCCCAGAAGTCATTGGGTGTCTTAAGAGGAAACCCCCATAGGAACGGGACCGACAAGGCTCGGCCCGACGCAGCTCTGATACCCGCTTTGCCTAGGATATAAAATCGCTTCGCCACAAAAGAAGGAAGGGTCACTATGTTGATCTCGCAATCTCTGGCGTACTGAGCAATCACCAGTTGGCGCGAATCGCGGCTGAGTTACAAGGCTAGGTACCGGAACTCCGGTCACAATCGGCAGTTCCGAATTGGCGTTGGAGCGCCTCCAGTTAAGATCGACAAGGCTCGCACGGTGTATTTGATTTGGCCCCAAGATACTGCATATATGTTGGTGTATACTCCTTACATTTGCACCAGAGCGATGATACTAAAAAAAGGAATCCTGATAGAAAAGAGCTGGGCATGCGCCAGCATACAAGAAGGTGCTAAGCCTGCGAGCCGGGGTTAAGTTGGAGACCAGTGAAAGGAGTAGCCCCATCTCGAGCCTTATGGTTGGGTCGGATCTGAGGAGCTGAGGAAGGGCTGGGGAGGAAGATAAGGCTGGCCAATAACAATAGCTTGTAGGGGTGGAAAGCTGCAGGAACCCTCTGCATTATGCCTCTTTAGAGGGTCTAAGTATAGAATATTAGGAGCCTCGTGCATCGTAGTACAATATATATACTTACCAGTGTACATTTTCTCTCTCATTTACGTCTCCCAAAACAACTACAGCCACTGTAGTATGAAAAGCACCGCTTCCAGTCACTTGTGAGGATTAAATCCTCTTTCTCGATATGCCAAGGCATTACGCTCGTCCTCCTTCGGAGATCGGAGACAAGCTCCTATGAGTTCGACTATAGCACAGTGGAGGCTAATGGCAGTCGAGACGAGCGTGAGTATTCCGCTACACTAGCAGCTCGATATGCCATAAACTAATCATTAAGAAGTCAACGATTGCAAATATCCACCTAAAATCTGGAAAGACAGCAAAAGGGCCTCTCGATTCATAACAATCGGTACATGGGTTGGGATTGTGGCTTTGGCCTCTTTGATCGGAGTCGCAATTGTTGTCACTGTCATGCTTGCCGTCAAGACAGACAATAACGGCTTCGATCAGGACAGCTCAGAGTATGCGCTGTACAAGAACTCCAGGTTCAAAGAGTGTTATAATAATCCTCCGCCTGTCGCTAATAACTGCATTGCCATTAAGTCTATCGTCAGAGATAGCATGGATTATGGCCTCCGGCCGCAAAATATTAGCTACATATCCAATCTCAGAATGCTCAACGAGAGCACTTCAGAAACTCGGAATACTCTTTACGATTGGTGCGACATAGTGAGTTGTTTCAACGAATTCAAGATCGTCCCGTCGTCAATACGTCCTACGGCTTTTTGGACGACAACTATTGGAGAGTCTACCAAATTTACCATAATCTTCCTTATGGCCATGTGGCAATTCAAGAAACTACAAAAAGACTTAAATAGTGACAGAAGAGACCCATGCAAGAAAATCGAATGGGATCTCTGGATCATTCTTGCCTGGGATCTGTCTTCGGTGATTTGGTGGTGGATTAGTTTTGGGCGGCATCTCAACAAGCCATCACAAATACCTTTGCCCGGGACGCTCTCCTGGGTATCACTTTGGAAATATGGCTACCTAATCAGCTTTCACCCCTACAACTGCGTCCTCCAAGATATTTCTACAATAGCATTGGTTACTAAATGGACGCTATACACGTTATCATTTGTTCAGTGGATAGTATCAGCACACACATGGCGAGGAATTGCTTCTCAAAATCAATCCGACTACGCGGCGTACAATTGTCTCGCATCCCAGATCCCGACTGCACCTGGGACCTCGACATGCTCACCAAGCCAGATTTGTTCCCGAGACCTACTCTTTCGCGCCTACAGATTCGAATTCTCCAGCAGCGTTGGTGTAAGCCCCAAGCTGGGTGTCTTCATCCTCTTCGTCGTGCTTAGTATTGCATTTTTCGGCAGAGTCTTTTTTCTCGTCATCGTTCCATGGGCGGTGACTCTATTTGATAAAACGGAGACCTTTGAAGGAAATAGAAGGGACATGTATGAGAACGATTATGGCTACTACGGCACGATTAGTCTCACGTCCTTTCTCGGTATCGCGTTTGGGACTGTAAGTGTTGCTGGCGCGATAATGGCGTTCTAGCATGGTCGCGAAACCGCTGTTGCTGTCGACTGGGCCTGCGAGACGGTGCATGTTACTCTGAGTCCCTGGAGATACTACCTCGATGTACAGTACCAATTACCAGTACGTGTGGCCCAAATGTGGTTTAATGTATGAAGGGGTAATAAGGGGAGAGTTGGAAAAGGGGGCGGCATTTGTTATTATTTTTATCTATTCTATTATCCAGACCCCGACCTGGTATCCTCTGGAGCTGCCTAATTCCGCTGCAGCATAATAGAGGAGCGGCTTGATGAGATACTCGTCGATGCATTCACTCGGAGTCATTTTATAGAGATAGATTGGTATGCGCTATGCCTAGTACGAATGACACAATACAACCAAAGTTCAGGATGAAGGCTGCCAGCCAGATGTACGAAGCTTACCAACACCTTTGCCGCGATCACAACGGTGCCATAAAAGCTTTCCTCTCATCAGGAGTGGTCGCGACAACTCACGCTTAGAGTCCACACCCCCAACATCAGCCAGCACACCTCACCGTGATAGCCTCTGCATCTCAGCCAAGCAGCGCGACACCTGTCGATCCCCCGGAGATCACTCAGTCCACCGCCCCGACATGGCTCAAGTTAATCAACTTGCGTTCAGCGTCTCCAGCTGAGGTCGCTCTTCTAAACAACTAGCAGTACCTGCTATCCGTACTGTAGAACATCATGCGCTCCCAGGAGGCACTTGTCCTCAAGGTTGACAGGTAAGGTCTCGCTGTCTATTTATATTCACAGCTCTAATAATATGTAGGCTTTGGAAGATGATAAACCCGTCCTTCGAGGCAGTCAAGTAACCGCCCAGAAGACGGCGGCGAAAGCGTGGACAACGATAGTCGCGGGCATGATCTCGATAAAACCAGCCAGAAGAGAGTCCAAAAAGGAGACCCAAAGAATGTCTCCAAGGGCCCCTTTAGGTATTTAGGTACATCGACAATGAGAGCGACAAGGCAATGAAGACTCTCGTCAGCTAGCGCAACGGATTCCCATACCAATTTTTCTGTCAATACATTAAAGAGAAGAATTGCCACTTATACAAAAGTGTTTGTCATGGTCACTAGACTCAGTTTGGCATGGAAAGCTGCATGCCAAAATGCACCCCTTTTACGCTAAGAGGGTAGTTTACCCAGATATACGATATTGATGGGAAGCACTGGCGAGAGCGACCGATAGTGAGAAAGCGACTCGGTGGGGAGAAGGGGGAAGGTGGTGAGAGAGGGGACTCGGCTGGGAGAAAGAAAGCGGTGGTGAGAAAGAAAGTGGTGGTGAGACAGATAGCGGTGGTGAGAAAGAAAGCGGTGGTGAGAAAAGGGGCTCGGCGGTGACAGCAGGCTGGCAGTGAGAAAGGGGTTTCTTTGATCTCACTCCCAGCCATGACAGAAATGGGCTCAAGGTTTTCCCCGACGCTTTGTAGACCCAAATGCTGTTTTGCTCTTTCCCAAGATTCTTCATCTGCGTACTCAGACTTTATCAAGTAGTCCAGTGCTTTGCCATAGTTGACCTCCTCAACAAACGCTCGTAGGAAAAGTGTATCGTCTCTGCGTGCCGTTGAGCATGATACCGACGGCTCGGTGAGTGACTGGACCACCGACGCCGCACAACAGCGACGGAACCACCCCTTCGATGGCCCGGCGTTTACGCGCTGTGCCGTAAGCAGCCGGACACTCCCCCCCTATATGGATTCGTAGGATGTCCATGCTTGCGGTGGTGATTTGGGTTGCTGACGTCTGTATTTATACTGTGAGATGGATATTGCACATCATGTGGCCAGCTGATGCGTCTCCTGGGCGAGGAAGGAGAGAAAAGTCGAAAAAGGATGTTGACTGACGGGGTCTATGACTGTATAACCCCCCTATTTCGAACGAGCCCGCCGCATTGCATACAGTACCACTATCCACGCCGTCGTCATCCATCTCTCTATCTCCATCTCTACCTTATTCCCCCTATTTCGAACGAGTCCGCCGCATTACATACAGTACCACTATCCCCGTCGTCGTCATCCCATCCATCCATATCTCTCCATCTCCAAAACCCCCTCCGGACCATATACCACGCACATATTACCCACAACTGCCGTTTTCTACATGTAACACAACACCACATACACGTGAGCGCGAATTTATTCCAGAAGAATGTTTATATAAAGTGCCCTCACCACTTTACGAGGCCTACTCTATTCTATATTCCCGTGTTTCGCGTAGATGTGGGCGCCAAGCGGTGCGTGGGGGTAGAGCATGGGGGTAGAGCATGGGGTTATGGATATACATACATACCCTAGATATTGGAACGGCGGTTCTGACATAGAGTGCCTGGGGACGGAGGAGATGAAGCTCAAGCCCATGCCTGGTCCTCACATCGCGCGCGCGACGAGAAACAGAACCGGAGACACTCTTCGTTCTACTCGTCCCTCCTCGTCGCCTCCTGTCCTGAACTCCCTCCCGTCCACGCGCGCGAACTGAATCTTCCCTGCGTCGCCACCGCGTTTTATGCGGTAGCAATGCATCTTATGCATCTCCCTACGTTTTGCCCACGTTTTATGGAAGGGTTTTGTGTGCCTGTGGAATGTTTCGTGCGTGCGTATTGTCTGTGTGTTAGGCCGGGAAGGTGAGCTAGGGTGAGGGATGCCCGGTTGGATCGGATGGAGATGGGGAACGGGGATGAGGGTGGATGTGAGGCTTTGGATGGGGATTTGCACTGGCGGCAGCGGCGGGTGGGGGGATTGGGATGTTTGGTTGGGACCAGGGGAGGAGAGTGGTTTGTGTATGGGTATGGGTAGAGAGATATGCGCATGGGCATGGGTAGAGGTAAAATGGGTATATGTGATGTTATATTGGAGGATATTCTTGGCTTCAAAAGTTGATAAGTAAAGAAAGAGAGAGAGAAGTAGTTGAGTAAGGAAGGAAGGAATAAAGGGAGGAAGGAAGGATCTGTTCATACTAGATACGACGACGGCGACGACGACGACGATGAGGATCAGACAGCGACAGGGACAACGACGCCAACACCAACACCAACAACGGGTACCTGAGCATCCGGTGAACATCGGGCATCCGACAGCATGGCAGGTACCTGGCTAACCACGCGCTACTGCACAGACGGCGGTGTACCTTCTATGCTGAAGTATGGTCGTCGTCGCCGTTGTCGTTGTTGCTCATGCTCGTGCTCGTACTCCTATCGTGACACTATAACTAACTAACTTCTTCCCTCCTTCTCCCGTGCCTTCCTAGCTTCCTCGGCGAAAATGTTGAATCCACGAAAAAGAAGGTACGGGGTCCAGCAGGGGATGCATGGGAGAGGTACACGAGAAGTACGCGATGGAACGTAGTGTGCATGCCTAGCGCGTTTGTATTTCCATGTTCTATCCCAGGAATCCCCAAGAACGCGATGTACCCTTCTACGCGACCTGCCACATTGACAATTTAATCCCCGTCCCTTCCTCTTCTTCTTCCCTTCACCGTCTCTTTTTCCCTCATTTAGTCTACAAACCCTCGTCGTCGACCCCCCCTCTACCCTCACCCTCATCCTATCCTCCTCACCCATCCCCTTCACCTATCCACCTCCTCCTCACCCCCATCCCATCATCCCATCCCCCTCCTCCTCTACCGCCACCCTCCCCCTATCTTTCATATCCTCCTACACACTCCAATCCTCCTACACACTCCAAACACTCCTCTATCTCCAATCTGAAATCCATTCGTCCTCGCTCCACCGCGACCACTCTCACGACCATCACGACGATCAATCCTGACATCACCGTGTCGCTCACTGCAACCCTCCCTCTTCCCCCATCAACCAATTACCTTCCCTCTTCCCTGACCCCGTGCGCGTCCCTGAGCCGCAAATACTCTAACTCTGTCTGAGAGTAATCAATCTAATGTCGCGCAGCGCGCCAGTGGACTCGATAGCGGGTGGAGTCCAGTGGAGCGATGACGGGGACAGCGTCATCGACAGCACTACGCTAGGCTTTCCGGGGCGTGCCCTTGGCTTGTCCTTGCCTGTTCGGGGTCGAGTGGCCGACGCTGAGGGAGCCTCTTGGGACGTGTGTGGTACAGGTGGGTAGGGGGAAGTGAGGATATACGAGACGTTACAGAACTTTGTCGGACTATGGAACTATGTATACTCGATATCTCGGGGAGGAATGGAGCACAATGGAGACGATGGGAGGGGGAATCGAGTGACAGTTACATTTTCTGCAATCTGCGATAGAGTGCGGTGAGTCTCGTTCATAACGGTCGGCGGCGATCACTGACGATTATCCAGATGTACTGTATCCATTTTATCTCATCTCATCTCATCTCATCTTTCATCTCCTTGATCCAACACAGTGCAGGAGTGCGGAGAGTAGTTTTGGTATACAGTACCTTGCAGTTACAGTACAGAACACATGGAAAACAGGAGGATGGTACGATACAATACGAGGGAGAGTATATACTACATACGATTTAGAACAACACATACAGGCGACATACAGGACACACAAGACATACAGGGCTCACACATGCCACGCCAAGTACAACTACAATCCTTCCAACAGCCAAGGGATGGTTCTGCGTGTTTGACCTGTGAAATCCTGTACTCAGTACAGTACTTTCTTGCTTCTGAACCTTCTGATCGACACCCCGCGCCAGGGGTCCTTCTACCTGAAACGCGCCTTGCTAGCGCCCGTCTGCCAATCCCCTGCCGTCGCTTCCCTCCCACCCTTCCCTCCCAGGCGCACGCGCTCCAATTTGGCTAGGACCAGCGCCGACTACGGCTGCTTTGGGTGCTATCGCAGGGACAGTTGGGTGCGTGGGCGTGTGCATACTTTGGTTGCGGAGTACGGAGAAAACTAAGTGTGGTTCCTGTGGTGCCTGTGTGGTGCATATTTGTGGATGTGGGTGTGGGTGCGTGGTGGTGTGGGTGTTGACCCGGCGCCAGGAGGGATGGTGGCTATTGGGGTTGGAAATTTATATACCTGGCGCTCCCGGCGCCGTTGTGCGCGAGTCGATGATCTGTAGATACGACGGAACGGCGCATAGAAAGAAGTTTCTGGCGAAGAGAATTGGGGCGCCGAAAGACGACAGATATTTCTTGCTGCGACGACGACAGGGTTTGCGCTGATCGACGTGACGAAATCATATTGTGTGCGCCACCAGGAAGAAGAAAGACGAACTGCTGGGGGTTCACCGCCATACTGAGAATATCCAGTATTCGAACAAAAAATATCATATACGCACCACAACTATACCATATACCATATAACACCAACCTCACCCATACCATACTCTCAACCTCTGCAATGCCCCTCCTCGCAACACCCCTCCCCTCCCCCGAGCGCACGACCCGCGCCGATTCCCTCTCAAAAGCGACCACTATGTCCACCCTCACCACTACAACCTCACAAACACCTATGCTCCCCGCCCTCCCCCCGCGCTCCTCCCTCCGCGGATCCCGCCTCTTCGAATTCACAGACCTCTCCGCGCTGACGGCTCTCTCGCCCCCTCCCCGCCCTGCACCCACGACGGCACCGCTTAGTCCAGCGAGCACACCAGAGTTATCACCTTCAAATCCATACGAGACATACCTCTCCTCCGCCTCGTCAGAAGAAGAAGACGAAGACGAGAGCGACGGGTCAACCTCCGACTCCGACGCCGACTGCGAGCCCGCCTTCATAGCTGAGGCCGTAGTCCGCGCCCCAGTCAAGACCGCACACCCCGAACCCTCATCAGAAGGACCACAAACCCACTCCCGCCACTCCAGCCACCCAGACGTCGCCCGCGCCATCGAGCTCGTCGCCGTCGGTCCAGCAACTCTAATCCTCATCCCGCAACCACGCCCCCTCTCCGCCCCCCGCCGCGCCTCAACAACAAGCACCCTCACCTCGCGCGCCTCATATTTACCACCCTCCTCCGGCTCCACCACCTCACCATCCACCCGCCGCCCAACCCCCCTCCGCCTCTCCACCGCCCCCGCCCCCCGCTTCCCCTCCCTCTTCCCCTCCGTCTCTTCCCCCTCCCTCCCTTTCCTCGAAACAGATCCCTTCTCCGCCTCCTCCCCGGGCATGACCGCTAGCCCCGGCCCTTTGTCACCAGCACTAAGCACTACCTCCTCCCGTGACGGCCTGAAACAGCGTTTCGGCGACGTGCGTCGCGGTCTTGTGAAGGGCGCTGAAGCTGCTGCTGCTGCGGCGGCGAAGGGGAGGAGGAGGCCCAGTATGGGACGCTTGGGGTTTAGTGGGTGGAAAGCTGAGGAGGAACGTGAGCGTGAGAGTGAGCGTCGGGGGGGCGTGACGCCGGTTTCGGCCTTACAGCAGGAGGAGATGACAGCGACCATGGGCAGGAGGGGGAGCGATACAACTTCCATCCGCAGCACACGCAGCGCCCGCCGCGCTGACACACCGCCTCAACCTACCCCCCTATCGCAGCGCGCGAATACCCTCCCGCAGCCACAGGCGTACACGCGACCCGTCTCGCAACGTCCGCCGTCTCAGCTAGGAGCTAGTCACCGCCCTGCATCACAGCTTGGCGGGCAGCGCCCGGCATCGCAGCTGGGACTGCAACAGCAGGCGCCGGTGAGGTATGAGGATATTATGAGGGCGGCGAAGGAGAAGGCGAGGACGATGCCGGATTATGCGCCTCCGCCGCCGCCGCCGCCGCCGCCGCAGGAGGAAGAGAGGGGGATGCAGGTGCCGAAGTTGGGGAGGAGGAAGAGTGGGGTTTTTGGGGCGATGGGGATGGGGATTGGGGGGAGGAGGAAGAGTATTAGGCTTTGAGCGTCGAGTTGGCACGGGGTTTTTACCCCTTTTTTCTTTTGGATTTTTTTTTTGCGATGGGTTGGTTTGCGAGGGTGTTTTGGGTGTCTTTCTTTTATGAAAAGGGGGGTTTATTTCGTTTTTGGGCTGGGCGTTTGGGATGGAGGTTGCATTTGCTTTTCTGGGCGACTTTTGGGTGGAGGGGATAATGTATATTTGATGGATGATGGATGATTGGGAGAATGTGTGTGTATTATGAATCAGCGATGGAATGAGTGGATGAGGATGAGGGGGGTAATGTAATATTACGTATGGTACATGCATAGCATAGCATAGAATATGACGGAATTCAATCCGATTCTACCTCTACCCCGGTCCGCATATTCTGTTCCAACCAGCTAGACCATGGGATTCTATCGCCAGCACCTTCAATTGCCTTCCTCTTACCAACATCCAACATTGGTGTCTAAGCGCCTGCATTAAAGCCTAGACCGCTTTCGTGTCGATCGTGGCGTCTGAATGGCTTACCGACTGTTTCGTGCGACATTTTGTTTCAGAGTATCTCACTGTAATTATCGGGAGGTAACGAGACTTTCCTAAGCATTTGTTTATTTTAAAGTGTTGCTTTGGCAGATTCGTTCTGCATACTTTTCCTGGTTCAGTCTGGTGCTCGGGTTTTGGTTATACGTGCTTTCACTTCTGAAGGCCCTTTACTTTTGATTGGCTCTTTACAATGCCACGAAAATTAAGACGTCCCCTCATGGAGAAGGACGACCTCGTATGGGAGAGGAATGAGAAGGAAATCGAGGCGTGGGAGAAGTTGATGCACAAGGCAGAGATATATCGTGGCATCGCGGCACTTATTCTGAAATATCGACCTGGCGATGCGGTGGAGCTCCACATCCCGATTAGTGGGGGATACAACGTCTTCTACCGCCTCGAGTATAAGGACGGCTCGTCGGCAGGCATGAGGATCCCGTCTGAAGGTATTTATATATAAACATACAGCTCAAGTCCACGAATGACTGCAGCTAAATCAAGTGCAGGTAGCGTTAAATGCCCCGAGGAGAAGGTTCGCTACGAGGTAGCTACAATGCGATATGTAGCCGCGAATACTACTATCCCCGTGCCTGAGATTTACGGCTGGGGCACCGCGGATGAGAATCCCACAGGCCTCGGACCATTCATGATAATAGAGTATATCGAGCACGAGCGGACACTATCCGAGGCTCTCAAGGACCCCTCGATTGACTTCCACGACCCCCACATCTTAGACCCCAACATCACCGAGCCGAAGCTCAAGTTCCTCTACGGCCAGATGGCCAACATCCTCCTATAGCTATCCACCCTAACCTTCCCTCGCATCGGATCCCTGGACCAAGACGCAGATGGGCACATCTCCGTCTCCGGCCGGCCACTCACCATGAACATGAACAACATCGTCGAATTCACCAACATCCCCTCCTCCACCCTCCCCACCAAACCAGAAAACTACTCATCCACCACAGCCTGGTACTCCGCCCTCGCAGACATGCACCTCGCTCAGCTAACCTTCCAACACAACGACGCCCACCGCGACATTGAAGACTCCCGCGACAAATACGTCGCGCGCCACCTCTTCCGCCGGCTCGCGCGTGACGGCCGCCTCTCCTTCCCCCCCGACGCCGCCGTCGACGAACCGCCACAATTCCGCATCTTCTCAGAAGACCTCCGCCCCTCCAACGTCCTCGTAGATGCTGGTGACCGCGTCGTCAGCGTCATCGACTGGGAGTTCGCCTACGTCGCCCCGGTGCAGTTCGCCTTTCGACCCACCGTCGTGGCTCCTCCTCCAATCGGCCGACTACTAGAAGGGTTCCTACGAGCCGTTCATGGAGGCGTATGAGCCGCGCCTGGAGACTTTCTTGTGTGTCCTAGAGGCGGAGGAGGCGAAGATGCAGGAGGGTGGGGATGCTGGGGTCGCTGGGGTCGCGGGCGCGATGGAGGCGCTTGCGCTGGAGGGAGGGACGGCAGTACCGCTCTCGCAGCGGATGCGGAGGAGTTGGCAGGACAGGACGTGGATGATTAGCCTGGCGGCACAGAATAACTGGGCGTTTGACTTTTTGTTCTGGCGGTACTTGGATAGGAGGTTCTTTGGGGAGAGTGAGGATTGGGATCATCATGAGCGGCTGCACCTGCTGACGGAGCGGGAGAGGGAGGCCATGGAACCGTTTGT
The DNA here is from genome assembly GCA_001662605.1 of Pseudogymnoascus sp. 05NY08. Taxonomy (NCBI): domain Eukaryota; kingdom Fungi; phylum Ascomycota; class Leotiomycetes; order Thelebolales; family Thelebolaceae; genus Pseudogymnoascus; species Pseudogymnoascus sp. 05NY08. The sequence goes on from KV458891.1 coordinate 30,185, forward strand.
GGCTGTGAAGGTTGAGGAGGAGAAGGAGCGGGTTCTTGTTACGTGGGATGAGGAGAGGGCGGCGGCGAGGTTGGCAGAAGTTATGATTTGAAGGCGTAGATATGGCGTTTGTTGGCTTTGGTGTCTGGTTGGAAAGTGTGTTTTTATTATTTCTAGTTACGATTGGGATAGACACTGGTGTCGAATCAACCATGGTAGGCATTAGGATATATCCTCTATATACAATTCCCACAAAGGCACATTTTTAAATGCTTCCCAGCGAAATGTTTGAACTTTGTGTGGGAGAAGGACCACCGTGCCGTTTCGAGACTGCCTGGAAGCAGGATTCCCATCTTGGAGTACCTAAATAGCAAACGGCACGCGTTTCCTGGTAAATTATACGAAAAATCAGAACAAACTCATTTATAAGATCATATCATTGATGTGACGCGACGAGTCATGTAGCAACTCGTGTGGCCAAAAAGTCTGAGACGGGCCCGTGCATAACAGAAACCAAGAGGCTAGAAATAGCCCGGAGGTCCCATCACTTATGGAACTGCTCACAACAACTGTGAATCAAATAAATATGTTTTAATCGTCTCGGGCTATAATTATCGCATCATTGTCTTCAAGGTTGTCGCACCTTCCGCGCGCTTGTCCATCAAACAAGGGACCTCGGAGCTACCCCAGGGTTAATTGCGGGTACTACCGAACCGCAGAGTCGCTTACCGCGCCCACTCATCCACTCATTCTACAATAGGCGTCTGACATTTGGCATTTCGACCTTTCGACGAACGCGTGCAGGCACCCGGTGAAACACTTTCCAACAACCCACCACGAATACCGAATACCGACATTATCGAAGCTGGCTTCCCCCACAATGGGATTGCAGGACCCATGCATCTCGGCTCTTTCCGACGACGTGCGCGCCTGCGCCGGACCTGGCTGCGGCTGGCCATCATCGTAGCTGTTGTGGCGCTGTATGTCGACTATGTGAGATTGGTCGTTGTCAACTATCCGCTTTCGCGGGTATCACCCTCGACAGGGTCCAAAAATGGGTCGAAGAAGGAACGCATTTTCATTGCGAGCATGCATTGGAATAACGAACAGATCATACGTTCGCACTGGAGCTCCGCGGTGTTGGATCTGGTGAAGCACTTTGGCGCGGAGAATGTTTATATATCCGTTGCGGAGAGTGGAAGTTGGGATAATACGAAGGGCGCCCTGAGAGATCTGGACGCTGAGCTGGGGAAGCTGGGTGTGGAGAGGAACATCGAGCTGAAGGACATCACGCATAAGGATGAGATTGAGCGTACACCAGGACCCGACGAAGCAGGGTGGATACAGACGAGCAGAGGAAAGAAGGAATTGCGGCGGATACCATACTTGGCTGAAATAAGGAATAATGTGATGGCAAAGCTGCAAGATCTTGCCGAAGGGAAAGATGGGCGAGAGCCCAGGGTGTTCGACAAGGTTATATGGTTGAACGATGTAGTCTTCACGGTATTTATCCCCCTCCCGTATTTTGATGTCAAATCCGTCCGTATAAAATGCTAAGGCCTGGAATGAATAGACCGAAGACGTTACGACATTGATTGCGACTCGAGACGGCGACTATGCAGCGGCTTGCTCGATGGATTTCTCCAAACCACCTCAATTCTACGACACCTTCGCTCTTCGCGATGTCTCGGGAGAAGAGGCAGCTACCCTGACGTGGCCGTTCTTCCTCGCTAGAGCATCACGAAATGCTATGATCACGAATACCCCAGTACCTGTGAAATCGTGCTGGAATGGCATCGTGGTCTTCCAGGCAGAACCATTTTACGGCAGCAAAGCATTGAGCTTCCGAGGAATACCAGACAGCCTCGCCCTTCGCCATCTAGAAGGATCCGAATGCTGCCTCATCCACGCCGATAACCGGCTAACTCGGCTCCATGGCGTCTGGCTCAATCCGAACGTGAGGGTGTCATACAATCCCGAATCCGACAAGATCGTACGCGCAGAAACTGGGCTTTGGCCGACAAAGAAGGAGAAGTTTGTGGGAATATGGATGAATAGATTTGCTCGATTGGTGGGGGTTATACCGCGGTACATACAAGAATATAGGGTGGCCAAGAGGATGAAGTTATGGGGACACGAGACACGGGACGAGGCGCACGCGGATATCCCGGGGGGATGGTCACACTGCTTGATAAACGAGATGCAGGTTTTGGTGCAGAATGGATGGAAGCACCTGTAATGTATGGAATGCTGAACTGTGAGGTAGATGGTATTGTCTCGGGTTCTGGTGCACAATGGATGGAAACACTTGTAGATTTATTTGGGGATATGTGCTGCCGAGCTATCAAGGAAACGATATTTGCCTCGGATTCTTGTGCACAACGGATTAAAGCGGATGTACGTGTATTATGGAGCATTGAATGAATATTAAATCCTCGGTCATTATTGCAATTAAACAAATAAGATTAAAATTGTCCAAGACTCTTGCTTGAATATTTTTTTTAATTTTGGTGGATATTTAATATTTTGTACAGGAGAATAAATAATAAATGGGCAAAAAATATAATTAGAATCTCCGTTACAAAAATACCTCAAATAGAAGGAGAAGCTCTTTGATCACTGATAATATTCCTCTTGATTGAAATATTACCTCCTGTATATATAATATTTTGTAAAAAGGGATAATAAATGGCTAAAAGCTATATTTGAAGTCTCCGTTCACGAAAATGCCTCAACCAGAAGGAGAACAACACCCTTGATCACTGAAAGTATGCCTCAGGTTAAAATTCCAATCTATTTCCGTACATATACTGCATTATGCTGGCATATCAAGCTGTATAAAGTGCCATTGGCCTCGAAAATATCATTTTCCATAGCGGCCAAAGCCACGGCAACTTCGTCGGTCGTACGATATCAGACCGGACCGACGGTAGACAAAAGTCCGGGAGTTCAGGGTACTATGGCAACCCCCGAAGAGCGTAGGAAGCATCACCACCAGAACCCCCTTTTCCAGACCACATATAGAGTAATATATACCACAATACCACAGTATATTTTGCAATTGGTGACGTTATTCTCCAGTACTACTAAAACCTACGCTCCAATCTCAAAATCACTCATAAACAAAACAAACACTCTCCCAAAAGTCTTGGCGTGTTTGCACGTGCAGCAATTTTAAGTGGAGCCAGAAATAAGTGGAGCTGTTTTAACGAGAGCAATTTTATCCGAACGAACCCGTTTTCCACCTCCTTCCTCTCCTTTCAACAACAACAAACCTTACCATCTCCTCCATCCTCAACATCCAACACTCCACTCTCCATCATCAAATCCCATCAGCAGTCATCATGAACTCCATTGCCCAGCTCGCCACCCGCTCCGCACGCCTCAATGGCGGGCAAGCCAGCTCAATCGCTCGCCGAGCTTTCACAAATGGTACGTCGAAAAAGACAACTCTAGCACACCTCAAAAAGACCTCAATTCAACCCCTCGGCAACACAACAACCACTGTTAGCTAACTCTCGACGTCTACAGGCCCAGCCACCTCCGTCTCCCGCTTCCAGTCTGCTGCCCGCAACAACGGTCTCCTCATGAGCCGCGCCATGCTCCGCAACACCGTCTCCAACGTCACCCGCAACCAATCGCGCGGTATCGTCACCGAGACCATCACCATCGGAGCTGCCGTCCTTAGCGCCGGAAAGTTCATCGGAGCTGGAGCTGCTGCTGCCGGTCTCATCGGTGCCGGAACTGGTATCGGAACGGTGTTCGGTGCCCTGATCTCCGGTGTCGCGAGGAACCCAGCTCTCCGTGGACAGCTTTTCTCCTACGCCATTCTCGGTTTCGCCTTCGCTGAGGCCACCGGACTGTTCGCCCTGATGGTTTCCTTCTTGATCCTCTTCGCAATGTAAACAGCTTTTTTACAATTACATGGTGGATTGGGGTGTGTTTTGTGGAGATAGACGGCGGAGGGTGATGGAATGGAGAGGAGAGGAGAAATGCCATCGGATCGGATCCTAATAGGATAGGTTGTGTAGTAAAATTCTCTTCTCCATGTATAGTACGTAGAATTAAGGAAGCATTACGCTCACTTCTATAATATTATACGTGATCTTCCTTCTACAAATTTGAATTCTTGACAGCTGCTCCGTTCTGCCGGCTAGATCCCGAAAAACCAATCCGTCATCATCATACCTACAATTTCCCTCAACCATTGTAAATACGGATCAATCGGACATTGCCTATATAAATAATATTTTATTAACCTCAATTGGGTGATGGGCGCACGAAAGGATCGCTGTTACTGCCGAAATAGTGTCCCTTCACTTCCGCATAGCTAAATTGGGGTACTTAGGGCATCCAACGTGGAGGTAGCGGCATCGGGAGAACTAGGAGGGATACGTATATCTGGCTACAATTGGGCCGACAAAGTGCCAACATAGAGGTACAGGTCAATTGAGATATCAGAGCATCGCAAGAATAGCTATAATGGACTCGGGATCGTGAGTCCGCATGAGTCCCGGTTTTCCGGACGCAAGTCCGATGCAAGTCCGACTGAAGTGGCGATGCAAGTCCGACTGAAGTGGATTCGAGGACGGATTGAGACAAGATCACGTGAGCTGTACAAAAACGAAGAATAGTCATGTGACTGGAGTATATACTTGGCATTTATTGGCTTGACTAATCTAATCTCATTATGGAAGATTATAGGAGCCCGAATCCGGCAGTTTTTTGCACTTATGAGAATATGTCCGGGTTTGGATTTATGAGTCTACCTGAGTTTTATCACTGAGCAGGCGTACTGCCATCGATCATACTGTAAGTCAAAGACCAGGATATCGACGCTCTTGGATGGGCCTTATCAAAAGCCATACCAAAGCCAAGAAAGGCAAGACCCGCATATTAAATGTATAACTCTGCTCATTATGTTTCATAAAACCCTACAGATAAACGCTATCTAAATCAGGAAACTTCGAATAAGACTCGTTTTTGCTCAAGATCTTAGTATGCACTGGCAGATATGTCAACAGCATTACAGCCCACAGAGCCTTTGTCATGTTAGAATGTGAAGACATGAAATAGAGGAACACACAAGAAACTCACCCTGGAAAACAGTATCCAACTTAACAATACAGCCGCCCTCGATAGAAAGTATCCATCTCTCCCAGTCAATCCCATTGTACGTTTGTGGACATGGCCTGAGCTGGGTTGGAGAGACTGCTTTGTAAGAAAGTGTGTCGTGACTCCCAAGGCTCACTCTCCCCAGCATATCATCCGCCATCCTCGCAATACCTGGTTTCGGTCCAAACCATGCCAAAAACACAGCATTGACATATTCAGTCCCCTCCAACTCCAAAAAGTCCCACTCAATCCCATGAAACTTGGTCGGCATGTCGATAAACTGCTCAAACATATCCCCAAATGCATCTGCCCCACGGATGGCATCGGTCTAGAGAAACTTCCGCAGCGTCTTCGACCAAGGAGACATCTCCCTCTCCTCTGCTGCCGTTGGGGTGCGCTTGTACCTACTTGTCCCTGCGAATTTGAGGGTCGACGTCGCCTCCATCTCATACACCCAGTCAGCGATCACCTCCCAAATCGCCTTCCACTCCTCGGGCGTGCGCCCGCGGCCACCTTGCTTTAGTACCGCAATCCCTCTCCCCGATGACCGAGTGACATGGGTGCCAGGCCTGTTGCCGCCGTATATGAGATCCATGTACGAAGCCGCGCCGATGCCAACGCTGATAGCTGGGCCGATGGAGCAATTAAGCGGATCTGGACCCATCAAGTGCCCAACCGATTTGAGAGTCGCCTCTTTGAGCTGCTCGATGAAGTCCTGTGGGAGACCGACTGTTGATATGTCGGTGTTGAAGTTCACAGTGGCGTCTTTGAAGTTGTAACCATATGATATACTCTCTTTCGATGGCTTCAGCACTCGCGCAGAGCGGTTCGAGAGCATTTCCCGCTTGGAGTAGCGTTTACTACAGAAAGTGTGGATTTGCGACCAATCGGGGTGTTCATATAACAAAAGCAGGATCTGGCCAAACTGTAGGGTGGCGTCGAAGCGCTCGGATTGGGAGTCGATGAAGTTGAAGTCGGTTAGGGTGCGGTTTTGGATGTATTTCTTTTATCAAACACTCAATTTATGCCCCATAATGATATAGGGACATAGCGAATGAAGCCTCACCTCCCCGGGGCTCCAACTGGTGTTGGAAAAGATGTCATATAAAACCTGACACTTCAGATGAAGCGCAAGGGGGATGGAGACTTGCATCGGGATAGACATGATGGGCGTTGAGGAGCATGAATTTTCTTGTGATTATTCCCCTCAACAAACTAAGAATGGAGTTATTCTTCCCACTATTTCTATTTCTTTTCACCATCCTTTCATTTGTTTGATAATGCAAGAGAGAAAAGTTGATGTTCTGGAATCTAACATTCGCGACAGCCTTGGACTGGACAGGGGTTCACATTCGGTGGAGGCTGTGGGCGCTCCGCCACCAACCCCACCACAGCTCTTTCCTTCGACCCCTCTTTCCCGTCTGGAACTATGGAACAGTTGATATGCGGGCTTTACTATTCGCATTCCGCAACAACATCCTGCTTGTGCTCTGTAAATATAAAAATACATCTTTGTAGCTACCATGTCTCGCTATGAGGTTGGATTCTCTTGGCTCGTGGGCGATTTACGGGTGCTGGCTGTTGGCCGATGGTTCAGAAGAAATGTCTCCAAGTTCACTCAAAGACCGAAGGATATCCGCCGCAATCGCAGTCTATTTCCGCGCATTAATAATGTATCTGAACGCTCAAGTTAGGCAAGTTAGGTGTAAGAGAGTCGGGCTGAACAGGGCAGTGGGAAGTCACGTTATGGGTAATTACGTAGCAGACTCTGTATTCTTTACGAAGACTGAACGCTGACCTCCTCTGGAGGTCCGCGTTCCTACTATATACCGTCATGTGTGGGCTTCGGAGGAAAGATCCTCCGCCTTGGCACCGCGGCGCACGTGATCGTTGACCGCACGTGAGGCTGCTCGTGACATTAGGTTACAGTAAACCCTGGTGTCGTAGTCTAAACGCTGTCGGCAGTTGTACTGGGTGGGGTCTTTTGTACCACAACTAACTAAATGCGGGGTCACTGGCAATATATTTCCCCCAGCACTCCAGGCGATTCCTGAATCATCTCCACAAAGGCTCTCAGCAGTCGATACGTATGAATGGCTCGAAACTTCGCCTTCCTTTGATATTAGGCTAGCCCTTTGTCCCGTACTATGTCAGAGATTGAGGATCCCTGCGAGACTTGTAGAGGCAAGAGAGGCACCATTTCCCTGTTGTATCGCATCCACTGATTGTTTTTAGACCGCCATCAAAAATGCACAAGTAAGCTCCTCCTTTCATTTGATCTTCGAAAGGCATTTGCTTTCGAGGAGTAGCAAATATCACGCAACCACGCAATCACTTGCGCCTTCCATTAAGATCGAATTTCTTCGAGAGAAGCTACCTCTGCTCTTCTTTAACGCTCTAACAAACAGATTCGGCACAATCCTAAGATTTCCGTGCAAAATGTACTGACTTGGAGCAGCTGATGACAATGATTCCACCTGCAAGCTTTGCCGTCGGTTGAACGTGCTTTGTGTACGCAACAAGGATAAATTGAAATTCCGTCATGGATCGACTGCGAGATATGATGCTGCATTTAAGACTGATCAGCCATGGTTTACGCAATCTAGCTACAGTAAGTTTATTTTCTTCATTAGATTATGAGAGTTATAATTGTGAATGATCAAGTAACAAAACGGAGAATGATATCTTCATTGCTTGGCAGGTCGTGCTGGCATATATGAATATTGAAGGATGGATCTTCTTCTAGGGACGTGTTTCTACGTCCGCCATCCATTGTACCATCTTAAGTCAGGCAAAGAGGAAGAGGAAGCCATTTTTCAGTCTAAAAGACAATATTTTTATCACCAGCATCTATGCTTTTCTTGGCACATTTATCCTACCTGTCTCCAGTTCCTATATCAGATGTTCAACTTGCCATTTTAGCTAATGTGGCAATTTCGTCTTAGCTAAATTACAATTTGTGGATGAAAGGCCAGAGCTTGAAAATTATTATGCTCAGGAGGACATTCCAATGGAAGCCGGTGTTACAATAAAGGACTATGACAGAACTACTCGGACAGCCTCGACCTCAAACTCAATACCGAGAGGAATCGACAACACCATTCGTAATACTTCATCAGTTGATCAAGAAGTTTCTAGATCTTTTTCTTTCAGCCCGATTCAAACAACTATGTCCATTCAAGCGTCTAGGAGTGACACAACCAACGACGATATTGACGCTTTAAACCTCCATCAGTCGCAATACTTTACCAAATACCAATCGTTACAAGCCCCAACCTTCGTTTATGAGTCTCCTAAAAACGAAACTCCCCAGAGGACGACTTCACTCCCGCCAATTTCTCTTCCATCGACTTTTTTGCCACCACTCCGTCTAAATTCGACCTTAGACATAGCAAAGAACCAACGTCTTGCAGACTCGGCTGCAGCTGCTGTACCAAGTGCCTCGTCAGGTCTCCTGAAACCAGAGATCTGGAAGAAGACCTTTTTCTGGCCCAACGATGTTTGTCTTTTCTTAAACATTAGATAATAAACTATGCTAACTTGTTTTAGTGGACCACAACCCAATGTGCATGTCTAATGCGGCATTTTGTGGATTTCATTGCACCTTGGGCAAGTTCCTCATCAGTCAATCTTAGGCCGCGTCAGTTTGTCTAAAACATGCATTAACTTATACTTAGTTTGACGTTTGTGATCCTTCTAGACATTTTGCTCTTGATGTACCTCAGCGAGCCAGACGGTGTCCGCCTTTATTAAATGCAATATTCACAGCGTCCGCAAGACATCTAGCTCAAGCCCCAAGATTCAAGAACCGAGCTGGTGTAGTGGAGTATCAGGGTATACCTCTATACAATCTCACTTCCGAGACTGCAATACAATATCACAACGCAGTTTTGGCATATCTCATTGAGCTCTCCAAAGACGCCGAGCATGTTCGAGACAAGGATTTGCTTGCAGCAGCAGTGATCCTTCAGTATTACGAAGAGCACCAGACCTTAGTTACAAGCGAAGAGTCAGAGACCGTTTTACGTACATTTCAGATCTTCATGAACGGCCAAGTCGATGCTATATCTTCACCAAGTCGGAAGATTTTCTCACAAGAGACACAAACATCAACACCCTTTCACATTGAAAGTGCGATTAATGGCTGTACCGCAGACGTTACGCTACTCCAACATGCTTCATTTAGGGTTGCACTTCGGCAAGAGATAACGTCAGCATTCATGAAACAACGACCAATTCGTCTTCATACAGACGCGTGGTCTTGGCCCAGATCCTTCGCTAAGGCCGATGATACTGTATGGGCAAACCGTCTTATTGTTTTTTGTGCTGATGTGTTGCAATTCTGTTTTGGGGGAGATATATCGTCTAGCAACGGAAAGGTTCAACGGTGGAATGAACTGAAAGACTTCGAAAACTCATGGGAGTCCCACAAACCCTTGTCATTCTCGTCCATCCACTACAAAGAACCTAACCACCACAATGGAGAGATCTTTCCACAGATCTGGTACCTAGCAGACACCCATGTCTCCGGCCTGCTCTATCTAGATCTTGCTCGTATTCTACTAATCGCCTATGACCCAACCGTCCCTCGGTTGGGTCCAGGTGTGGCGGCAGCACTTCGTGGCATTTCGGCAAAAATTCGAGACATCGTCCTACGAATATGTGGAGTTGCGCTTTCAAACAACCCATCAGAATCTTCACTTCTTATTGCACAGATGGCCATTGCTGTTTGCGGTGAGCACTTCACCGACCGCGACCAACAAATAGGGATGCTAGACCTCCTTCATAAGTTAGAGGTTGAGTATGCCCGCCCAACCGCGGCGATTGTGAGGGACTTGGAGCGTGCGTGGTCGTGTGATTCATGAGATATCATACAGTTGACATTGAGTTGTTTGGGTTATGGTTAGGGTACACATGTAGTAATGGAATATAGTTTCAGCTGTTATCCAGTCAAACGGCACTGTCGTTTGTAGAGGCGATCAAACTAAACAAGATCCAAATTTGCAGATATTCACGTTGAATAGTATTCGGAATTTCAGCATGGCCTTGAGGTTGGGATGTACACAAGCAGGAAGGATTCAAGGAAAGGCGAGCACGTTAATGAACCAATACATATTCCCATAAGTCAGGTTGCTTTTCAACGTGATAAAATCTACGTAAGTTCAAATCGCTGTACGCTGCACTAAGCCCAGCTACTAAAGTATCCAGACTTCACCAATTAATTATCCTAACCGGGAAGAACTCGTCGATGAGCTCCATATAGTATGGCTATAAGGTAATTAGTAATGTTTTGCAAACAAGAGCAGTGGGCTTTACCTTCAGCTCCTCTATGCTTGGAACATCATCACTCTTGCTATATAAATCGTACGGGTTAAATGCCCTCACAGCCTCCAGCATCTTCTCATCCTTCTCGTTCATGAGCTCCACGTATGCACCTCCTGAATGCCACGGGTAGAAACTGTGATATCGAATCATCGCCAATGCCTCATCTGGTAGTGTCGACTGGTCTTTGGCGATTAGGTAAAAATACTCATCATGGCCCCACGATAGCATGACGTTGTCAAGTCCGCATCTGGGCTCGTAGATTCCATACTTCGTGCTGTACACCTCGTGGCTGTAGTCGGGGTTATCGACAAAGGTATCTGGATAAATGATCTTCTCCGAGTATGCACATCCTACGGGGAAGGTATCTCCAACCACATCCCACTGGCCCTGAGCTCCAAAGAAAAACAAGAGTTTGCCCAGGTCATGAACCAAGCCCGTAAGCTGCATCCAGCGGGGCTTTCCATCCGTCCTCATCGCCTCGGCCGTCTGCATCAGATGTTCAATCTGCGAGAGGGATGTATCCGGGTCCGAGTTATCGATGAGCGTGTTCAACATCTCCATCGCTTCCCAGATGGTCATCTTTGCGCGGGTCTTGGACTTCATTTCTTCGCGTGCGCGCCGGTTATATTCAACGGTCTGCTTAAGGTGCTGCTCGCGGTAGAAGTTCTTCACACGGTCGCAGGCATCTTCATATTTTCTGAACTGCGTCTTGTCTTTCTCGGCATCGAATTTTGATGCAGCTTTCATGGAGTTGACGGCGTCAATGTTGTCAGAGGTATCCTCGAGTGCTTGGAATCTGCTGTTCCATGACTCTGAAGAGGTAGAATTTGGTGCACGCATTGTGGCTGCCATTTTGGCTGCGAGTTTGGCTGAGGAAATGAAGCAGGAATGAATAGATGCTGTGATTTGATATTAAGATTCTCGGGATAATGTCTGCTGTTGAAATCTCGACCTTTTATAAACCTGCAAGATACATAAACTTTCCAGTATTTAAATATAGATCTCTGATACATTGCTTCACGGCTCTGTAGGCAAAGGATGATCGCCCCCCACGGCGGCATCTCGACTTGCCTCCATTTACCTCGTCATGCGATTCCGCTGAGCGGGAAATATTGCCTACTCTGACTGTTGTGGAAAGCGTCAACAACTAACTTTTGTGCGACCAAAAATAATCAGGTGCCGCTGAGAATTTCCTAATCCAACTAGATTGGGTAAATATGGGAATGTTCTCGTCGGGGAAACTTTCCCCGCCAAAGTTCAAGTGGGTAAATTCTAACCCCACAGTGTCACATGGCCTCTGCTTGTTGCACCCCGGAGAAAATTTCCCTCCCTTATGGAAGTTTTAAGTTTTCGAGGAAGCATCAGCACTAACATATCTCGCAGCCTTAGCCTTGCTGATCGAACTCAAGGATTCCAACATGAAAGGTTTCCTAAGGACAAGGGATAAGTGATTTAAGAGACGCGACCGCAAAACCACAACCACACGATGCCCTACTTTGCTCAGAATTGCCGCAATCATTATATTCTAGAGTGCAAGTGTTTCAGAAGATGGATTCTACATTTTTTTCATCGTGTTTATAAAGATCCAGTACAATTAAGATTTATCCGGGAATCCAAAGTCAACTCCGAAGTCAGGATACACATATCTCTTTAGCTTGCCATTAGCCTGTAATTCGTTCGAATATTTGTCGAGAATCGCCATATCAGTAGTGTCAAGCTGGATGACTTTCTTGTTCTCTTCAATGCGCGAAGGAGTAACGGATTTGGCAAGCACTGAGCTTCCTCGAGCGACTTCAAGCTGGTCAGCAGTGAACGATCAAAAAGGACAACAAACACATACTATGGTAACTCAATAGGACCGAGCCTACGGAGATGTTACGTCTCTTGGCGACTTCAAGTACTGACTCTGCGCTGAACATTGGGCCTCCGGTACTTCCAAATGGACTATACGCCGTGACGTGAATGCCTTTCTCTTTGCAGAAATCAACAATCTCTTGTTGCGGTAGTGATGGGTGATTTTCTATTTGGTTGACAGCTGGAATAACGGAGACCTGTGGAAGCAGTTCCTCGAGATATTTAACGCTGTAATTCGCAACACCGATCGCCTTCACCTTGCCGGTTTTGAGAAGCCTTTCCATCGTCTTGTACGTTTCAACATGCGACTGTGATTTATCGAGATCGCGAGACCCATCGGCAAGCCTGGGGAATTTCTCGTGGTTTCCTGGTATCATTTTTAGCAACAAATCGCCAAGGAGCTCCAGAAGTCAAAGTACCATTTGGGTTCATTGGGCAAGGCCAATGCATCAAGTAAAGGTCAACATAATCCAATCCCAGGCTTTTCAAGCTCAGATCGAGGTTCTCCTCCACGCGTGTGTGATATGTGCACCACAGCTTGGTTGTCACAAAAATATCCTCTCGCTTGACCTTGCCCGACTTGAACGCTTCAGCCAAGCCTTCACCAACCTCGTCCTCGTTCCCGTAACAGTAAGCACAATCTATGTGTTTGTAGCCAACGCTGAGAGCGTGAGCGACGGACTTCTTGACATCGCCAGGAGCAGATTGCCACATTCCTAGAAAGTTTAGCTATCTGAACAAAACGGAGATTCAATAGAGAGTAATACCCAAACCTAAAGCTGGAATCGAGGCCCCGGTGTTGAGCTTGAAAAGTGTATCAGTCATCGTGATTGATGTGTGTTAAAAGACTTGTTCTAGTGACGGATTGGAAGTAAACGTTTCCTAGAAAGATGTAACTTGGTAGGGTTTATTTACAGAAAGGAAACAGCATCATCTATGGGTAAATAGTATGGATTAGTCCACAGACCGAAGATGACAAATATTTATCTCGACTATCTACCCCGCTATGCCCCTCCAACTGTGATCCGTTGTGACCCCCATATTCAACATGGAACCACGGGGGAGACGTGGGGCTGGGAAGATGTCGCAAGCTCATCACAACCCACTCAGTGCCGTGCAATGCTCGGAAATCGGGGTATGTACCACCCGCGGTTAATGTTAGAAAAGTCATGTTTATGTCCAAATGGGGTGCTGTCTTGCGGGGCTCCTGGGGTGGAGAGTGTACTACAGCCATCATTTAGATGTTATATGGGGACGGGATGTCTCAAGAGTGGGGAACGATAAGTTTGCAAGATGTGTGTGGCGGCACTAGTGAATCTTCTCCCGAGTTATGCCAGAAATACGTGAGTCGCTCGGTCATACCTTTTAGAACTACCGAGCACACGACTGTAGAAATACATGTCTATTCTTACCCAAATATTAAACCGTAGTTGTGTGAAATTTCTGGACGTGTTGGTTGGTGATAATTGGCGAGTGTAGATTGGGTAGGACGAGAAAATTAAGTAAAAGTCGGCGAGTTTCAAAAAGTTCACGGGCCATCTCATAATATTGGCTCCTTGGGATTGATCAATGACGTTAAGTGGCTGACATGATATTCGTTGTCTAGCTGACTATTTTAACTCTGACAGCCTATTATAATATACAGCGTCTATTCCGAACACTATGCTACATGGTGGATGAAATATTTTGAACGGCCAAGAGCCCCCGATATTGAAGAAATTTACTTTACGTAATTAATTACGCCGGCTGCCACATGATACTTGATTTCTACAATTGTCAATGAAACTGGCTTGACTGTCCCAGGAACCCCCTCATAATTTTGATTTGAAGGTCGAATCTGTCTCGCCAGCATATATGAGCGCCTCCAGCGCCCGCGTGTTGACCTAGACATATTATAAGCCTCAATGACACTTTGAATACTAGGAGAAGGGTAACAATACATGCTTAGGACTCAACTCTGCAATGCTGTTGACTCCCAGTAGTCTCAACGCTGTTTCGATTTCCTCTCGGAGTACTGTAAAACAAAATCGTATCAGCCTCTCCATTATTTGTAGGAAGGGCTAGGACTTACTTGTGATCATTCTGGAAACTCCAGCAGCGCCGCCTACACTCAAACCATACAATGGAGCTCTCCCTAATCCTACCCCACGCGCCCCAAGGGCGAGTGCCTTCACGACGTCGGTCCCTCTCTGCACCCCTCCGTCTATCCACACTTCGGTCTTCTCCAAAACTTCGGGACAATACTTCCGGATCTCTAACAGAGTGTGCAGAGCTGGCGGAGCAGTATCACATGCCCGGCCACCATGATTCGACAATATAATTCCTTGCACTTGAGGCGCGTAGCGAAGGGCCATACATGCGTCTTCGTGAGTCTGGATGCCTTTGATAACGATAGGGAGATCGGTATGAGCGCTTAGCCAGCCGAGAGTCTTTCCCCAAACTAAGCTTCCACTGGTTCCTGCGAATAGAGCCTTCCCTATTCCCCCGGCGGGTGCCTCTGGCGCTTTAGTTGGCTTTGCGCCTATCCCGGACGGATAATCTTTGTTCTTGATCCGTTCATCTTGCTCTCGTTTTCCAGGGGTTGGTGCATCGACCGTCAAAACGATGAATTTAATCTTGTGCCTCAGTTTGTTGACACGTTGAATCATATCCTCGCTCTTCCGTTTGTCGCTTTGCACATACAGTTGAAAGCCATAGACTTGTCCCGGTGCCGAGTTCTCCACAATATCCTCCAGTGAATAGGATGCGTTGTTGCTGATGATTTGCAACACGCCATGGGCACCACAGGCGTCTGAGATGCCGCATTCACCCGACTCGTGTGCCAGGCGGCCCATGGCGGCCGGGGCTACGAAAATTGGGAGCTTGAAAGGATTATTCAGTAACTTTACTTCGGTGCTAACCGTTTCAACGTCACAAAAGACTCTAGGGCGCATCAGAATGGCCCTGTAGCTCTCGGAGTTCAATCTCTTCGAAATCTCATCATCGGACGCTGAGTAGTAATAGGACCATGCCTTATCTTTCAGTTGTTTAGAGGCTTGTTTCTCGAGATCTGCGATGCTTAATAATTGATCCAGTGGAACCGCTTTACTGGAGCTGTCCGAGAAGTTACTTTCCGCTACAGTTGTTGCTTCTTGGGCGCTGAGTAGGTCCAAGGACACTTTTCCTAGATATGCTTCGGCAGGCAGATTCTGTTCAAGTGTTCCTTTAGGATGAACGAGATCAAAGTCTTCTGTTGCATCTCGACCTGCCAATCTCATAATGGATTGACGGCCTCCTGGATGTTCATCTACGAAGTTTGTGACCTACTTAGATAAGCGCCATGCACATACAGAGAACAGGGTCACTCACATCGTACACTTTGCCATATAATGTTACCCAACAGCTCTCCGATGTATTGTGCTTGAGCACTAGTATGCGTTTTAGTACTCCATCCTGCTGAACAACGCATGGAAAGGACGCTTTGAAAACTATAATTCTTACCTTCAGAAGCATTTATACTTCTATCCGTCATATTGTAAGGCGATATTAAAAGTTGAACTAGGCCAGGTTGATTCGCAGATAGTATTGGGCTTTGTCAAAGGGTGAAATAGCTACTGATTGAGAAATATTAAGGCTTTTAACATCTACTTACTCGTACCTCCTCAAATATCTCTCATCGCCCAGAGAAACCACACGATACTACTCCGAAATTTTCCTCCAATGGCAGTATATCGATCCTTGGGTGATTATGTTGGGAATACTAGACCCACAGTGTTTCCCACTTCGGCTGCCTAAGTATCAAGTGTCGTAGGGGAATGTGAGGATATTAACTAATAGGAGAAGGAACATAGTTGATCTAGTCCAGAGGCGCGTGGATGGAGGGGGCAGACAGGTAGGGATGACAGACAGAACAAAATAACGGAGACTTATTAACCCATTATTTGGTGTGCTGTACGCCTTGGGGTGTACTGTACGCCATGGGTACTAAATGTGCGGCTACTTCCCTCGGTGTCCACTACTTAGTTTACCTCCGTGCGGGTCCTCCTGTTTTAGTCCGATATGGGCAGCTTTGCTCGCTGCTATTGGTATCACAACCTGCAACCTTAGGCGTCTTTAGTAGTATGTCCTAACGGATTCATTCGAATGAACATGAAGCTTTGTGTTTGACATAGCACACTATTCGGGCTAGCCATTTTTAATCAATCGACGTTTATTTACGAGCTCAGTTAGTATATCATTTTGGGAGAGATGGATGAATATTTAGAGCTGGTGGACACCTTTCTTAATGTATTTTAAGACATATCGGTTCATTTCGACGCGTTAACCGTCTATCAAGTATAATAAAACATATCTAACTATGTTTGTCATGGATGACACAACATTTATATGTTGCATTTTGGTTCGACTTGCTCAGATACCTGGGTCAAAAGCTTATCCTCGTTGATTGCCTTCTTTAGGTTCGCAAGCACTAGACGCTCCATGTTTGCCTGAGTCTCAAACGTAGATGTACCCATATGGGGCAGAATGACAACTTTATCATTATTCAACAATCCAGGATGGACCTTTGGCTCCTCTTCGAAGACATCAAGACCAGCTGAAAAGACCTTTCCAGACTCAAGTGCGGCTACCAAAGCAGCCTCATCAATCAATGGGCCTCTTGCAGTATTGACGATGACAACTCCATCCTTCATTTTCTCGAATTCGTTTGAACCAATGATGTGCCGAGTTGATGCGTTCAGGGAGAGATTGAGGCTGATGACGTCTGATTGGGAGAGAAGCTCATCAAATGAGACGTAGGTTGCGTCTCCAGCCAGTGTAGGGGAAAGCGGCTTTCGATTATGGTAGATGATCTTCATGTCGAATGCACGGGCCCTGCGTGCCAGGGCCTTTTCCAATTATCAGTGCATATCATAGGAACTGGAATCTGTCTTGCTCACTCTTCCAATGCCCCCCATTCCGAGGATGCCAAGGACCTTCTGTTGTGGATCATAGCCTAGGCCTGCCGCACCTCTCCATTGATCTAGATAACAGTCACAAAGTGATATCTGGGGTCATATGCAGCCAAAACTTACTGTTTTGAATTGCGAAATATGGAATTGATATTCTTCTTAAAGCTCCGATCATTAACCAGGTTGCGACATCTGCGGTAGCATTGTCGACGGCTTGCGGCGTACTCGAAACAGAGATACCTAGTGCTTCATTAGCAGCTCGAACGTAGACTTAAAGGCCTGAAGTTAGACTCGAGGGCGTTTGAACCGCACCTTTCTTTGTGCAGGCAGGGATATCGATGTTATCGTATCCAGCTCCGTTGTGGCAGATATATTTTATGGAAGGAGGAAGGGCGGCTACTAATTCCTCGTCAAAAGGCCCAGTGATCTAAAACTTAATCAGACAAGTTTCGACTTGACCAACCCGTGGGAGCACTCACCGATGTTGAAACATTGCTCCTGTAGATGGCCTTGACCGAGTCGTATTTGCCGGCCTTGCAGTTCTCAAGGAATTCTTTTCGGCTGCCCTCTGGGTACTCCTACGATGAAGTGTCAATGTCAAAGATCGAGCTTAAAACAGGGATTCCAAGCCCGCATACCTTGAGGTCGATCGCAGGCGCCAAAGATTCCCACTCGTTCTTAACATGGGTAATCTCTCCGATGAGCAATGCGCTGGGTGTCGCCATGATGGAAGCTGGAGATTCGGTGGGTATCTAGGAAGACTTTTGTGAGAATGAGGAAGAAGAATACAAAGTGACGTGTAAATGTAACTGGAGAGAGAGGTCCTCAAGACCTTGTACGGAAATATGCCTCCGTTTTCCGGTCCCCTCTATATTTACGAACGCCACGGTTACAGGCCGTGACATTTGCCGACCCCCACCTTGCGTGCGGGGTCAATGGTGTCGGCTATTGAAAGATTGCAGGGGTCCGTGCTGTCGGCTATTCAACGTATGCCGATGAAGTGGATAACAGGGGTTTCTAACACCAGACATTTCGCATCTGGTGATCAGCAACGCTGTTCTTCATGCGAAATACCTATCTATTATGGAGAAATGAAGAGGATACACTGCTTATGTTTATCTTCGGCGTACCGTAACGGCTCCATATCGCCCTTGAAAAGTTCCGATGTCTACTCCACTCGGCGATGACGCTCGGCCCAGTCCTATTCGTGCACTGCCACAAAAACGCATTTCGAAGGCCTGCTTGAGATGCCGTCAACGAAAGTCCAAATGTAACCTGTAAGTGCCTTATCTCGTTTTAATTTGGCCTGTGGGCTGTGGCTATTTAGCCAGTGACGTCTTCAGACCTCGAAAGTATGCTGCAGTATTATATGGAATACATCACGCGATCACACGCAATGTTTGAATATGACAATATGACACTTGTGGGCCTCTGAATTGCTTAGACTGATATGTTGCTATTCTAGAGATGGACCTGGACCTGCCGGAACACTTCGTTGCCAGCGATGCGAACGGGATGGAGTCGAATGCATACTCGGAGGCTCGAATCGAGGCGGACGCCGAATACGAAGATCAAAAGCCATCCCAGATACCACTTCCCCAGCCCAAAGTAACGCAAACGAAACCTCTCCTCATGCCACGAACTCAGAAATATACGAACAGAGCTACTTGGGGCAGACTCCGTCGACTTCGGGTTATAATAACCCGCAGCACGAGCATCAGCAGCAACAACGACAACAACAACAACAACATGGGATAAATGAAAGCTTACATTCACCGAGCTCCAATATGGCAGCGGCGATAGAAGATACTTTTGCATCTACAAACCTCCATAACACCTCCGAGGCCCTCAACTTCTTGAGCCAGGCTGCAGAGAATGCGGCAGCAGCACAAATGTCCGAGGATTCTGCTGCTCAGAACCACCAACGAGTACCATATCAAGACTACACTTTTCAATCTGACGGTGGCGGCAATATGGGACATCGATTGCCTGGAACTCAGCACACAGCAACCATGAACCTCATTCCTTATCACTTAGTTACCATGCAGTTACTTAGCCAAGATCAAATTATTGACTTGGTTCGCAGGTAATCCTTCCGATGTAATGATTAAATACCGCCAACAGTTGAGGCTAATAGATATTCAGATTTGCGACTTTGTATCATCCATATCTCCCAATTACTCCCAAAAGATCGCTCGACACTTCTTTTCTAGCAGATACGGCGCAGCATGAACCGCATCTGTTGACGGCAATGATCACTATCGCTGCAAAGGATTTACCAGGTGACACGAAGATCTTTGAGATTTGCTCGAAGTATATGAACGAGCTTGTAGCCGAACTTTCCGTGGGGAAAAGATGCGACGTGGAAGCGGTCGAAGCATTATTATTGCTGGCTGAGTGGGAGCCTCAAAGCGCCCTGTCTAATGTCAAGGAAGTTGGCTGTGGAGAAGAGGACTTGGCGGCTTGGATGCATGTTGGCCTAGCCCTTCGAATAGGTTACTATTTGAGGTTGGATAGGACATCTTTTAAGAATGACGACGAAGAGCGAATGGTTCATTATAATCGTCGTAGGTTGGCTTGGGCTGGTGAGTGCTTATCAATTTTTGTGGTGAAATTTCTTCGAGTTCTCCATGGCATAAATGATTCAGGAGGCTACATAAGGTGTTGTTAGATACATTGGGTTCGTAACTGACTGCGCTCATAGCCTGCTACATTTCAGACCGACAAATTTCAGTACGAATTGGACGAGCCTTTTGGTCTCGAGGGCCTGGCCCCGTTTCTGGCCCAGGTAGACATCCAACTCTGCAGCCTGAATCGGCAACAGATGAAGATCATGCTAGTATTTTTCAAGCTATGCTCGAGCTAATCCAACTTTTCGGAAACGTCCATGACATATTGTATTCAGGTATGGGCAGCAGCGTGAAGATGATGCTCGTGGGTAATTACGTGAAGTACATTGATGACTTCAGAGCTGCAATCAACAGCTGGAAAAGTGTTTGGGGAACGTTAACTTGTAAGTCAACGCTTGGTATAAAACCACAAATGATTTCGCATTTCATCATTGCTTTGCCAATGTCTATCCTTCCCATCTAAATAACTTCAACTGCCTGCTTTCAGAGTAGACTAACCGTTCTTTGTACTAAGGCTCTCCGAACCTAAAGATAACACTGCAAATGACCTACGAGTATCTCCGCTTATACAACAGTGCCTACGCATTTCAAGCAACATCATTTCGCACGATATCCTCCAAAAAAAAGGACTCTTTAGGCCTTGAAGAGAGCGCTCTAGGCCTTGTCGGCGCTCTGCCAGACGCAAGATTTATATACGAATCTGTCGACGCTGCTAAATGCTTGCTTACAGTCGTAAACAACTTCAGCCATCCCGATACTAGCCTTCGCCATTTTCCCATGAGATTTTCATTGTATGGACCCCTTTCAATCTAAACATTTTTCTACAACTCCACATCCCGTCTCTGTTGGCCTTCTCTAATATGCGATAGATATTGTGTAAACGCGGCAGTTTTCCTGTACAAAGCTTGGTCTCTTGGTGTTCTAGGATCCCAAGAGAAGGTTGGCGTTCGACGGATGATTAAAGATTCCATTTCACGACTACGAGCTGGAAGTGCACGGCCAGGCGAATTTGGGTTACGATATGCTCAACTGCTGGAACTATTATGGCTTCAAACAGATGAAGAAGTGGCCCAACGGGATGGAACAACCATTTCTGTCACAGATCCTCATCCAGCATTGATGGTGCAACGACCGCCTATTACTGCAGTAGACGTATTCTCATGGCTTGATCTACAAGCAGTAGGCGAGTTTTTGACCAGAGAGCCAGATCCAATAGATTTGAACTTTACGAACAATAACGCACAGCAGTTTGCCCAAGCATCTAGGCGCGGAAGCTTATCTTGGAACGACCTTGGTTGGCTAGATGATGATTTGAATCGATTTTTTTAAACATGGACAATCTATCCTCGAGCTTTCGATTAAGTGGCAAGGAAAGAAAGGACTATACTGTCCTATTGCTAGGCTCTCAACCATGGCATATGAAAACTAAAGGGCGTTGTCCTCGTCGACGGGATCGAATGCTGTGGCAACGTGCTGCAATTGTTGGCATTCGCAATATGTAATTATTAAAGATGGGAGTCTTCGAAGAATGAAGCGCGGGCTCCGGAGGTGGGGATGGCAGCTATGGAGACGAAGGTTGCCTGGAAAAGAATCGATGATCAATTGTGTTTTCATCTCATGTTATTTCGAGATTGATTCTACCATGTTTTTATTTATTTTGATTTACCTTCCCATCCACCCCCCGTCAACAGTCAACACCTCTCCACTTACATACATACTCGCCCTGCTTGCCAGAAAGAGCACAGCCCCCTCAAAATCCTCCGGTTTCCCCCACCTCCCTGCTGGAATTCTTGCCAAAATACTTGCCGCTCGGTTCTCATCATCAATCAAAGCAGTGTTCATTTCCGTATTAATGTATCCTGGAGCAATTGCATTCACAGCGATGCCCTTTGATGCCCATTCGTTAGAAAGAGCTTTTGTGAGTTGTGTAATTCCACCTTTGGAAGCTGCGTAGGCTGGCACTGTAAGCCCACCTTGGAAGGAGAGGAGCGATGCAATGTTGATGATAGATCCGCGACGACTGGTGGAATCAGGTTCATTCGAGAGCATATGCGCGCCCACATCACGGCACAGGGTGAAGACGGTTGTTAGGTTGACTTGCAGAACTTCATCCCAGTCCTTCGATGGGAATTTCTCAGATGGGTGTCTGCGCTGTATGCCAGCGCAGTTGAGGAGAATAGTGATTTTGTGGCCGTCGGCAAGTATTCTTGGAAGAATACCTGCCACAGACTCCTGCGATGCAAGATCTGCAGTGTATATCGTGCATTTACGTCCCAGTGCTATGATTTGATCGTGTGTCGTTTTGTTGGTGGTGTCTCGCTGCGAAGAAGTCAGAAGCTGGTTTGGGCAAGGAAAATCTATATCAATACGAACTTGAATCAAGAGGATGTCTGCGCCTGCTCGAGCGAGGGCGAGGGCCATGGATTGCCCGATTCCTCTTGTACCGCCCGTAACAAGAGCCATTTGGCCCTGTAGACCAAACAGGCCTTCTAAATATGACATTTTATTATTTTAAGGGTTGAGTCAGACTTGATTTGGGTTTGCTCTTGGAGTTTAAGATCCGAATGCTTGGGTTCAGAGAAAGGCGGGCAAGAAGGCACAAAAGATAGTAAAACAACGGAGGAAGAAATATGGCGCTGCGATTAATTTATTTTCATTGGGTAACGTAAAATGTAAGAGACGGACTTTCGTATCTTTAACAATCGGATATAGTGAGAACTTGACGATGGTGGGGTTGTACGGTACATGGGTTGGTGATATTTCAATAGCCGATGCTGGAACGAACCCCACACCACCCTCGTCATAGCCCACATTTAACAATAATCGCCTCCTTGTCAGAGATTCTGTTGGTTGGAAACCTGTCACAGGCACCTATCCAAAAGATCGAAAACGAAACAGAGAGCAATATTAGCCATATTTGGCAATTGCCGGCGGTAATTGCTAAATGTGCTAATAAGTAATGAAGATTCAAAGGCCGAATGTTGAACATATGCTGATTTCAGGGAACTCCCAACAATTGGCGATTTATAAAACTAACATTCAAAAAGGTCATCTAAATTTTGCACATTCGTGAGATCACGTCCAGCGCTTTCTCAATTGATCTGTCACTTCTTATTCTTAAGTCCCTGTTGTTCTGTGAAAAAGCAGCAAAATGGCCACCACGGTCCCTAACAAGGTCCTCATGCTCCACGGATGCAAGGACCTCCGACTGGTATTTACCACGCATCAAAAGTCAACTCGCCACTTTTAACTAATAACCCTCTAGGAAACACGCTCTATTCAAAGTCCTCTGCCCAACGAAGTCCAAATCGCAGTCCACAGCACTGGGATCTGTGGATCAGATCTCCACTACTACAGCGACTTCCGCAATGGAGCTTTTGCTGTTCTCGCACCCCTCTGCTTGGGCCACGAGTCGGCCGGCACTGTAACAATTATCGGCTCCTCGGTTACAACATTGAGTGTGGGCGACAGAGTAGCCTTGGAAGTCGGAATGGCTTGTGGAACCTGCGAGTTGTGTCGAGGAGGAAGGTATAATATTTGTGAGGAGATGCTCTTCAAAAGTAGTGCAAAGACTTCGCCGCATGCCGATGGGACTTTGGCAGAATTAATCAACCACCCAGCGGATTTGTGCCACAGGTATGCTGCAGCTGCAACTTTAACAAGATGGGGCAGAACCTAACAGGATTAGAATCCCAGAAAATGTCACCTTCGACCAAGCCGCCCTCATCGAGCCTCTCTCAGTCTCAATACACGGAGTAAACCGCTCAAAGGCACCCGCCGGTGGCAAAACACTCGTCTTTGGTGCTGGTGCAATCGGACTGCTTACTGCTGCAGTTCTACGAGCACACGATATGAGTGAAGTAGTAGTTGCCGACATCGATTCGGCGCGTCTTACAATCGCAAAAGACCTTGGTCTGGCCACGAAGACGTTTCTAATTCCGAAGGCACCAATGAAGACTGAAATCGATGAAGTCCTTAAAGATGCCCAGAACCTTGCGGCGAAGATTGCTGAGATAGCTGGCGTGCGTGGATTCGACAGAGTCTACGAGTGTACTGGTGTGCCGAGCTGTGTGCAGACTGGAATATATGCGTCAAAGCCTGGTGGGAAACTCGTACTCATTGGTATGGGAAGTGCTGTACAAACGTTGCCGCTAGGTGCTGCTGCGCTTCGCGAAGTCGACATTATCGGCGTTTTCAGATATGCAAATACGTATCCAACAGCGATTACGCTGATCTCGAGTGGGAAGTTGCCAAGGATACACGAGCTGGTCACTCACAAAAGAAGTTTGGACAAGGCGGAGGAGGCCTTTATTTTGGCAAAAAATGGAAGGGATGAGGAAGGAAATGTAGTGTTAAAGGTCGTAATTGAGGCTTAGCACGAAAAGTGGAAGGCGGGGTGAGATATATGGTGTAGGAGTAGACCACCAGATGAAAATGTATCAAAGTTCGAGCTGCTCGATGAAGGCGAATTTACATTCAAGCTCTACTCCTTGGTCTACGAACAACAAGTCGAAGATTTGATCCGGTTTGCGGAAGAAACGGAGTGGTCGAAACTTATCGAGATGCGTCAATACGCCGAAGGAGCACTGGTTCGGCGATAGGGTTGACCCTCTGAAACTGGATTTTCGGACTGGGTTTGTCTGGTGATCAATTCGTGTACCATATCATGAGCGTCCTCCTCTGTGCGACACCGTCCCACCGCTCCCTGGGAGCTGCGGAATACCATGCTTCCTCCCTTATTATCGAAGACAAATTCTACTGGCAAATGAAGTCCGCTGTCAGGGGCGCCTGCACAGTGAAAATGGCGAGCGGACAGGGGCTAGGGGTCAATTGCTTGATCTGGGCATGAGGTGTTTCATCCGCAGTTGAGGGGATTTATGTTAATATTTAGGTATGAAAGTTTATGATATCTGATTTCGAACTTTGAAGCACAACGTGGCCTAGGTGTGTGGTATTCTGAAGCTACAAAATCTTTCACCAATGGCACATGGCAACCAGGAACTCGAAAAACTTTCCTCGGCCTGGCCCACTAGATCGCCACATCAAATCGATTCGCTGTCCTCCATAAGCACGCTTGACATACTTGTAAACATAGAAAATATAGATTTACGATAAGGTTAACAGAGGCCTAAATATAGAGAAGGTCGAGGCATGTATTTCCATGGTTTGTCTTCACCAGGGATGACTCGCCCCTATAACGGAACCTCAACCAGCGAGTCAGAAGAGACGATTTCCGCGAATCGTGACTTAGAGCTCCCTCCACTAGCCACAGCCCGACGCCACCTTTGGCCAGCAAAACCACCCCTAATCGCAAATACTTGGCATACGTGATAGGCGCGACATTCCAAGTCTTGATTTGAGACAAAATAAATAGACATAAAATCCCCCTTCGACAACACCTCTCTGTTAAATTTATATTTACGATTCCTCAGAGATAAACCAAACTGTGAGCTGCCCGCGCCTCTGTCGCGCCTAGGAACGGAACTGACATTAGCCTGCAGATACAATCCTCCACCAACCAACCACCGTAACATAAACAACAATATCTCAACATGGGTTTCCACTACAATCACACGCGCAGGATGCACCAGTACACGGTCATCCCGCACGTTCTCTACGTGCGACGCTGGGGCATGAAGAAATGGAGCTTGGCCTTCGGTAGCAAGGGCCGCGTCACGTACGACTGAGCCATCACTTGACGGAGGCTGAAGTTTGGCTATGGGAGAGAATAATGTGCTGGCTGCGCTGGGCGACGATTCATGGCGTTTGGGTATACCTTTTTGGGAATGCATAATTTGATGCTTGCTTGCTTGCCGTGGTATGCGACGCTGTTGGGGATCTTGGATTTGATATCGCAAATAATGTATGGTGGTGGCGGATTTCCTGATACTTGACATGGAGAGCTCTTGCTTGACTTTGTTGGTCTTTTAGAGTTGCAAGCTAGTCCCTTAGGAATCTGAGTTCATCTACTTCCCTTGCTGCTTGTGGGTTGTTCACTGGTACTCAACCTGGTATTCGTGGGCGAGGGTCAATCATCTCTCACCTATTGCCCCGTCTTGGCGGGGGCTGTGCCAAGCTGGCACTCAGTCGAGACACACGCTTACTTACAGCAACTCACAACAAAAACGCCTTACAGAACACAAGTCTAAATATACTTCTATCTAGCTGCCTTGTAAATTTACATATCACCATGCTTTTACGAAACCCAAACCCCCAACTCATCGCCAACTAACGTGCGAAATGGACGTTCCCAGTGCACTCATCCCAGCCGGCGGCGTGTCACTTCTGTTTACCACTGCGCTCGAGATTTTCAGCGGCGTTGAATCTGCTGCGCAATTCAGCGAGATAGATGAGGTACTGCGAGTCAAGACTGAGGTTGAAAAGGTGCGACTTATCATATGGGGGCAGTCGGTTGGTTTGGATGGGTCGCCAGAACAGCGGGATGAGGCGTTGAACGTGGCGCTGGGTGAGGAGTATTTGAGAACAGCCGTATCAGGGTTGTTGGTTTGCTTCATCAAAATATTTGAGGATTCTGAGAAGTTGAAGGATCGGTATGGACTTGTTCAGCTTGTGAATAAGGGGCCGGGGAGTTCCCATTACCTGCTGCTTGGATATACCTTCTGGAGAACCTACAACAAATATGGTGGGGTTAGGCCCGAGGGGCCGAATGATTTTAAAATGCCATGGGAAGTGTCAGATGAGAAGCTTTTCCGAGGCCTTATTGAAGAACTGAAAGCCATTAATAGCAGTCTCAACCACATGCTTCCGACCATTCGAAACCAGACGAGGGTTCGACTACGTACCAATATTATGCAGAGTACTAACGTGGACAAACTTCGAAGTCTTGTAAAGGCCGCTGATGATATTAGTGATCTCATATCAGAGACGGCAAGCCTGAGACTAGAAATTCTTTCCAGGGAGTTGGCATCCAGTCAACCTGGCCCTGCAGTACCAAGCAACAAGGTTCCAGCGCGCCGGCCCGCTTCGATGCTACAGCCAAAACCAGCGCTGCAAACGTCTAACCCCAGCGCTACAGTGGCTCCTGATGCACCTGATCTGCAAGATCCAGCTGCAGAGAATAAACAGGCTACAGCCACCCCAATACCGGCAACCCTCCCAGAGAGACTACCAATACGAGCGGGCCCGCCGTATGATAATACCGGAGCACTAGTTATGCAAAAATTAGCCTCCGCTGCCCTAATCCCTTCCTTCTTGTTATGGCAGGTCGGCGTTGAAAACCAGGGCCAACCGGCCCCAAAGCCAGAATCAAACATAATGGGTAAGTCACTACTTGAGACCCGACCCTGGTATTATCTAAATCATGACAGATAGAATCCACGTCCCGTCGGATATCCTCCCCTGGTGCCAGAGACTCCTAGAAGTCGACCCAGAAGGTGATCCAAGATACCCCGGCTGGGCACCCGCCTCTGTATCCCTTGAAGGGTTGTCGAGAGAGTATCAGTTCATGCGGATTCAGGAAGTAGACGACTCTGATGCTCCGCCAAAAAAAAATGGTTGCGTGCGCGTGGGACGCCGGATGTGAAATTTGTCGATTTGATAAAGAGATGGAGTGAGATTACGGTGGATAGGGGGCTTGGGCCGAAGTGGACAGAGGAAGTTGGCCACCAGCAGGTTAAGAATCTGCTTGGTCCCAGTGAGTATGTGACTAACTGCTCTTTAATTATCTGTTGAATTAAGACAGATTTCAGAATTGTTTGGCTTGATCCAAGAGAGGCTGTCAAGATTCGCCATCAGATATCAGATATTTTGGGCTCATTAAATAGAGACCATATATTTCTTTCGTTTGAGGAAAACGCCGGCAGCGTTGGTGCAGTCGCCCTTCGAGAGCAAATGGACCCCAGCACAAGATATACCCTATTCGACTTTTTATTCCAGTTAATACATGCAAAGGAGCTCTCACTCAGACTAGAACGGGATAAGGGCCGCTGGCACGGCGGCATAACTCGAAAAATTATATACGACATGATCGCTGCTGATTTATGGATGCGCAACCTCGAACCCAAAGTCGGTAACAGCACCTTCGAATTCATGGTTCGTACGGATATTCGCCGCCGCCAAGTCGACGCCATGATGTCCTTCGCCGAGAAGATGAAATGGCCTTATCTAGCTGAAGCTCGCAAAACTCTCAACGATTTCGTGCAGCAGGGCACACCAGTCGACATACGCACCTGGGACTGGGTCGCGGGCATGGCGCTCTCTGGATCAATGTTCCCCCTGACTCTAATGTTCGGCCTCCACCAAGCATGTCCCTCGCTCAACAAGACAGCCCCGGCTGGAACAGTTCAACTGCGCCACGCAAACTTTGGCATGGTTTTCAACCAAGTCTCATACTGGCGCAGCCGATCCATATGAAAAGGTCCTCGCCGTCCTCCCGGATCACCACGAAATAGGCGGCTGGGTAGGACCATGCATGGCGGCCACTGGGCTTGAAACTTACCAAACGCCCACCGCGCTCGTGAAAGCGCACACACGCTCCAGACATGAATTTGAAAGATTATCCGGGTGGCGATCTTCCTTACACCCCATCGGATGGGAG
The DNA here is from genome assembly GCA_001662605.1 of Pseudogymnoascus sp. 05NY08. Lineage (NCBI taxonomy): Eukaryota > Fungi > Ascomycota > Leotiomycetes > Thelebolales > Thelebolaceae > Pseudogymnoascus > Pseudogymnoascus sp. 05NY08. Next base: position 58,573 of record KV458891.1, read on the forward strand.
CTTAATGTGGGAGGATGCTGTGCTCCCACCTGCTTCGGAAGAGATTTGTGTAGTTAGTAAATTGCATATGCTCACTGTCGACATGGAGGAACTTAACCCAGACGAAGATGACTCACTGACGTCGTACCGCGCGAAGCTAGACTTTTTCTTGCCCAAAGTCGGCAAGTTCATATCCCTGACGCTTTACAATAATAGCATCTTTGTTGCCGCGCCACCTTGCAATGGAACGCACAAAATTGATCTGCAATATACTCAGCTATAGACCCGGACAACCTACGAAGTGTCGCAGCTCGACGAGGTGGAGATCAGGGCGGGGGAGATCACAGTGATTAATGCGACGGGACATGGCGGACAGGCAGTTGCAAGAGCGTGGTGTTCAGAGAATGGGACGAATGCGGTGATTTTAACTAGGAATAAGGGGTGCTGCTTCAAGTGTGGACTGATGTTGGCTGAGAAAGAGGGAGTCGATGTTGATGTTTTGATCTTGTGCTGATCTGAGAGACCTACTATTTTTAATCGCTACATGGCAGCCAAAGTTTAATCATCTACCACCTAAATTTTGAATATCTTGAGCTTCACCCCTGAGTCGTCAAGAGAGAGGGAAAGGGGAGGATATAAAATCGATTATAACCTCAGGTAGTCAGGTGACCTTTAATTATATAGTTGCTCGTGCTTATATAAGAAATTTATTCCGCAGTCGTTGGACCTACCCCGCACTACCCCACTGGAGGTTGCCCCTGTACTTTTTGGCTTCGGCAGCTCTTCGATGGCTGGTCGGACCTTGATAGTCCGTCGATTAATTAAGCACCAACCAGCGAACCACAACGGTTTAAATTAATCCGTTATATGGATCATCTCAAAAATGCTTGGAGATGGGGTAGCTATTTATCCACCACTGCTAATATCAATTAAGATTTATTTTGTATAAGATAAGGTCAAGCTGCAATCATGCTGTTTACCTTTTGCTACCCCGTCTTTTTAACGCGTCACCATGAGGTTGATCAGTTTCCTTTCGTGTCTGTTCGTTCAGAGCTTGGCTGTGAATGTAGTTTCGGGCAAACAATGGCCGTTGCACGATGATGGCCTTAATAAGGTCGTCGAATGGTGAAATAACCCTCTGCATATAGCCGGGGGAAATGAAGGGGCTAACAGCTCCAAAGGGACCATTACAGCTTCAAAATTAATGGAGAACGGCTATTCATTTGGTCTGGGGAGGTATGGACTTCACCGTCTGCCACTGGAGTGATCTGATTGTTATAATATAGATGCACTACTGGAGAGCCCCAGTTCCCGAGATGTGGATTGATATCCTTCAAAAAGTGAAGGCAGCTGGGTAAGTTATGCCACATTTATCATATTAACAACCAGACTCTGACGGGAGAAGTTTCAATACGATAAGCTTCTATGGAAACTGGGGCAAGTCCCTGACAGAACCACTGGTGTGCACCTAGACCCTAACTATTATTAGGATACCACAATGCAAAGGACGGATCCCTAGACTTTGAGAACGGTGCGCATAACTTTGAACGCCTCTTCGAGATTGCGAAGGAGGTTGGTCTGTACGTCCTCTTCCGCCCTGGACCATACGTCAACGCCGAAGCCACTGCTGGTGGATTTCCAGGATGGGTTACCACTGGGGAATACGGTAAGCTGCGCAACAATGACACCCGATACACCGATGCTTGGACGCCATACATGGACAGGATGTCACAGATAATTTCCAAGCACCAAGTCACCAACGGCGGTAATGTTTTCATCTACCAAATCGAGAATGAATTCGGAAACCAATGGCTCGACCGCGTGAAGAAAATTCCTGATCTCGTGGCCATCGACTATATGGAACTCATGGAGGCATCTGCAAGAAGGAACGGAATCGATGTCCCGCTCATCCACAACAACCCAAACATGAACACGAAGTCGTGGTCCAAGGATTACAGCAACGAGGGAGGCAATGTGGATATTTATTCCGCAGATCACTACCCTTCATGCTGGAGCTGTGACTTGACAGAGTGCACTGGGACTAATGGCAATGTGCCCGACTTCACCACATTCGAATACTACACGTCCTTCCAAGATGTCGCTCCAACACAGCCATCTTTCTTGGCTGAGTTTCAAGGCGGGAGCTATTTGCCTTGGGGAGGCCCTGAGGGAGGCTGGTAAGATTTGATCCCACCTCTACTATGTGCTATTGATGGTTGGCTGACAATATTAAGTGTAAACAACACTGGCCCCGATTGGGTTAATGTATTCTATAGACACAATGTTGCTCAGAAGATTACAGCTGTGAATGTCTACATGGCGTTTGGAGGAACTAGTTGGTAGGAATTCTTCCTGAAACTTCTGATAACATCTACTAACTCGTGAATAGGGGTACGTCATCCACCACACCGTTGGGTAAAGTTAGTACTGACTCGAAATAGCTGGAATCCCCTTCCCAGGTGTTGGGACTAGTTATGATTACAGCGCGCCTATCAGTAAGTCTATGCATGGAGAATAATGAGCCAATCTGCAACTAACATGCTTGGTAGGCGAGACTAGATTCGTTGGCGACAAGTATTCCGAGACGAAGCTATTCGCACAATTCCTTCGGGTCGCCAGAGACCTGACGAAGGTCGACCGCGTGAACAACGGCACCACATATGCCTCGAACTCAGTCATCATGACAACAGAGCTTCGCAACCCTGACACCAATGCTGCTTTCTATGTTACGGCCCATGCATTCTCACCATCAACTGATCGAAGCCCTTTCAAGCTGGATGTGTCCACATCCGCAGGTAGACTGACTATCCCCCAGAATGGCGGCGATATTGTCCTCAATGGCCGAGAATCGAAGATCATCGTCACCGACTTCAGCGTCGGGCGCGAGAAGCTCATCTATTCCACGGCAGAGGTATTGACGGTTTCAATTCAAGACGGCAAGCCAATCGTCTTCCTCTGGTTACCGGCTGGCGAAAGTGGAGAGTTCCTCTTGGACTGTATAAGGATTCCCCTTGTTCTAAAACGTGACGGCTGCTCAAACATAAAGTTCAAGCAAGGACGCAAGGGGTTTGTTACCACTTATACCCAGTCCAAGGGATCTTGCGTCCTGCAATTCGAGACTGGCATTCGGTTTGTCCTTCTTGATAGGTCTGCTGCTTACGATACATGGGTGCCGAGCTTGTCAAATAACCCATTTACCTACGAGAACACAACAGGTAAAGCACCTTTGTTTGGATTAGCTTGATATTACTTTACTAATGGAGATTAGTCGTCGTCCAGGGCCCATATCTTGTGCGAAACGTAGCCATCGAAAAGAAGACAATTGAAATTTCTGGAGACTGGTCTGAGAAGACGGATCTCGAAGTCTTCGCCCCGAAAGCAGTCAACTCAATCACATTTAATGGAAAGAAGGTCCAGACCAGAAAAACGCTATACGGAAGTCTCATCGGAACTCTAAAGGCTTCGACACATTCCGTGGACTCGGTCAAAGCCAGTCTCCCTGCACTTACAAGCTGGAAGGTTAATGATGGTCTGCCAGAGCGGAAGGCAGACTACGATGACTCGAAGTGGACAGGTGAGCATTTAAATCTTTGGTATATATTGGAGATGCTAATATTCTTAGATGCGGACCATACGACTACCCAGAACCCGACCGCTCCCGCAACATACCCCGTTCTTTACTCAGATGAATACGGTAAGCATGGCTCCCTCCATATATCAGATTACTTGGCTGACCACCACAGGGTTCCATCATGGCAACCTTCTCTGGCGTGGTAGATTCTCGGGAGCTGCCACTGGTGTTTTTCTTGACGTTATCGGCGGAGCATTTAGGTATGAGATTTTCTTGGATTTTAATCTCATCATTGCTAATTGATATACAGCGGATGGAGCGCGTATCTTAATGACAAGTATATCGGCTCCTGGGTCGGAAACAAAGCCTCCAACGGCGCCCTCGAACTCTCCTTCGCCAACGCAACTCTCAACACCGACTCCGAAAACGTCCTCTTCGTCATCCAAGACCACATGGGCAAAGATCTGAGAGACGGTGCAACTATCGCACGTGGAATCTACAACGCAACTCTCGTCGGAGGAGGCAAATTCTCGTCTTGGAAACTCGCTGGAACCGCGGGTGGAGAAGATAACATCGACCCTGTTAGAGGTGTGTATGCCGAGGGTGGCCTGCACGCTGAACGTCTGGGATGGCATTTACCCGGCTTCAATGACGCGGATTGGAAGAAGGGCACACCGGATACGGGAATCAGCACCGACGGAGCCAACTTCTACCGCACTGTCGTGCCGCTTGATATTCCAAAGGGCATCGATGTGTCTCTTGGTCTTAAGCTCAGCTCTCCGACTGGATTGCATTTGCGAGCACAGGTTTATGTAAACGGATATATGTTCGGAAAGTATATCCCACATATCGGCAACCAAATCACGTTCCCAGGTCAGTATCCCTTAATCTACGGTTCTGTTCGCACCTTTGCTGACTTTTGAAACAGTGTTCCCTGGAATTTTAGATTACCACGGCGACAACACAATCGCCGTCAGTCTCTGGGCTCAGGATGCTGCAGGCGCGAGTCTGACGGTTGATTGGACTGTACTTGGTGTTGTCGAGTCCGTGTTTGATCCGGGCTTTGAGGCGGACTATTTGCGTCCAGGATGGACTGATAGTAGGTCAGACTACTATTAATCTGGGCAAACGGCTTGCTTTTCCGCCGCCGGGAAAGATCTACAGTATCTGAAAGAGATATATTTGATTCTTGGGTGGCTTAATGCATTTACGAAAAGCTTTAGAAATATAACGAGTCTTATCACAGCACTGTGTTGGGTGGTCATCGCACTGATTTTGATTTTAATTCCCAATATTCCCTTCTATATACAATTCCCACCCTGTCTCCCCACACCCCTTAACAGCTCACCTTCTCCGCTGTCCCAATACCCGCCTGGCTACTCGTAAAGAAATTCGCCGTCGCCCCCGAATCCCTACACAAATCAAAGTGTATCTCCGCCCCATACTGATTCGGCACGCTACAAATCGGATTTCCATCCGTCGGACACAGATTATTAACCCGCACCGTCACACTATTCTCCGTCACTGCATGCCCGCTCAGATCCGTCGTCACAGTCAGCTTATAGCACGTCCCGCACGCTGGACCCGCGCCGTCGCCGGGGCCGGCTCCGAATTGAGATTGGCTCAGCGCGGCGGTGTAGCCGCCTCCGGGCTCGCCGCAGGCGTTGATCGACGTGGCGCAGTTGGGGGAGCCCATGGAGTCGCCGGCGCCGTATTCGGTGAAGGAGGCTTTGAGGGCGGTGGCGGTGAGGGGGAGGGAGAGGGCGAGTGCGAGGAGGGTTTTGGGGTGCATGGTGGGCGGTGGATTGGTTGTTAGGATTGTGGTGGTTTTGAGCAGTTGATGTTTGTGTTTTGAGATGGACTGATGGGGAGGTTAGTTGGGGTTATAAGCTTTCTTTTATAATCGTATGATAACTACGCAGGCTTGGGATTCAGCCGACAGCGTTTCAAGTATGAGGGCCTCGCGGGCTCAATATCGCGGGTTAGGAATTGATCGTCGATGCCATCAATTTAAACTTCCCCTCATCTTCGCCTTCGTTTCGCAATGATCTGCATGCAACTGCCGCAGGTTTGTCGTGTTTGCCACCGCTACCAGAAATCGAGTTGTGGTCATGTCGTCTGTAGATCTCGAGTCTAGCGTCTGAGCGTGACGGCGGCTGGCGCCATGAAATATCCGCTAGTGGATCGGCAACCCCGGATTTATGGCCCGCGTTCCTGGGGATGGAGGGTCAAGCTTTGGGGTGTGAAACGACGGCGACACATACACAAGACTTGGGGATTGGGAATGGGCGAAAGGCTAGATAAATATTATAGGCTGGCGTATCATATTAACAAGTCTAAAATAGTAACAAATCGCGTTGACTACTCTTTTGTGGATCGCAGTGCGTTTTTGTGTGAGTTATTGCAGCCAGTCACCGCCTGCCAAACTAGCAGTGGCCAAGCTTTAAAATTAAAAACCAACAGGTATGGGCCTGTCACCTGTCAGCCTTTTCTACCTAATCTTAAGGGTAAATAGACAGATCCGTTCGTAGTCACGCCCATCTTCTACTGTTTAAATATTAATGCTTCCCCCAGTTTTGCATTTGCAGTTTTGTACGCGTTTATTTCCTCACCTTCGCTCATTTCCTCACCCACGCTCGCTATCATGCTCGCCACCATGAACACCGCTCCTTTCTGGGTCTCTATCGCCCTATTAATTCCACGGGCTCTAGCAGCCCCCGCCGACTTTTCAGCCGCCGCCGCGGCACCAAGCTGTACAGCTTCCCTCATCACCAGTCTTTGCGACTACCCGGATGCTGGCCCAGAGTTTTCCGTCGCCAGCAGCGGCAAGGCCCATTGCTGGGACTATTGCAACGCCCACCCTCCCTGCAATTTTGCCATCTTCTCCGCTGGCAACCCCTACACAGGCACTGGCGCATGCTTGCTGTACCCGGGTGAAACCTTCGATGCGAGCAAAGGCAGCACGGATTGCGGTAGCCCTGCCCTGTCCGTCTATGACAAGCCTGTGTGTCCTGTCGGGACCGCAACCGCCACTGCTGGAGCCTGCGCCGCCACCGCGTCTCCCTCTGCTGTTGCCTCGGTCTGCGGGTACCCGTCGCCGCCTGATAACTGCCAAAGCAGTTGTTATGCTAGTAGCGGTTCAGCGGACTGCTTGAGTATCTGTGCAAAGGCCGATTCCTGCAACTACGCCGTCTTCAAAGCGCTTAGCCCAAGCAAGTCGCCATATTCCGCGGGCAGTTGCTGGATCTATACGGAGGGTAAATTCAACCCTGGGGCTGCGACCGCTTGTACTGGCGCCCCTGACCAGTTTGTGTATAACAACTTGGACAACGTGTGTCCCAAGCCATCGCCTACGTCGTCCTCCCTTAAATCATCTGCTACGGCACCCCCTAGTGGCACTGGAACTGCAGGCGCTACTACGGGCTCAACCAATAGCGCTACTACGAACTCTCATGGCACTGGAAGCACCGGAAGTTCTGGAACTGGAGGCGATACTACGGGCTCAGCCGATGGCGCTGCTACGAGCTCTACTGAAACTGGAGGCGATACTACGGGCTCAACCAATGGCTCTGGTACGAGCTCCAATGGCACTGGTACGAAATCTAATGGCACTCAAACCGCAGCGGCCTCAGCCACTACCACTGATTCTGCGGCTGTCGGCCTCTCGCTCACCAATCCATTGGCTATGGGCGCGGCTGTATTAATATTGCTGGCCTTGTAATGATATCCTTGCATATATTGGTTGCTTGTTCAGCCAAACAAGCCATTGGAGACGATATACTATATATTAATGGACTTTGTGTGAGGTCACCTCTCTTCATAAGTCTCTCGCTATTTTAGAGGGTATGTTGGGTTATTCATCCCACACTACAAACAAAGAACCAGGGTTCCGAATGGTGCGAGCCATGTTGCTATCTTGGTCGATCTCAGAAGAAACAGCGCGAGGGCTATTCATCTCATTATTTATTTAATCATTAATTGTAGTATACCACCTAATACAACATCGATATTTCGCGAACTTTGTGGAATGCGTCGCTCTTCAACCAGCTAGCTATACCATACAAGTTAAAGACGCTTATTGAAACGTTGTAGTTGTTTTTGATATCCGTGCTGGCACCAGAGGTGCATTGCCACCAGGAGCTCCGACTCCGATGGGGGGAAAGAAGCTTATTGAAGCACTGATGCACTGACCACCACGCCCCAGTGGAAAAGCTAAATATAAGCCTAATGATTTTGTGGAGGGAAAAGGCCGTGGCTTCATTATGCTTCTCTAGTATGAATCCATTGAAGGCTCGAGATCGGTGGATTAGTAGCTGGGTGGGTGACTACCATCGAATTATACAATGGGCTTGTTGAGGGCTGAAGTTATGAGTGTCACGAGAGAAGGTAGAAATTGATATGACAATAAAGTCTGTTATAAGTGGGTGTCATCAGTTCTATACTAATTTATGAGCGTAAGATCACTTGACTATGTACCTTACAACGATGGAGTTGTGGCTAGATCGGGCCTGGTAAATAAATGATACCTGCGATTGTAGGCGGTGAGATTCTCGCCGTTGGTCAATTTCTAAGCCGATTGTCGATCCAAATGTTGGAGGCAATAATTACAGCGAATTATTACAGCGAACAGTACCCGAGGGATTAATTAGCTTGCATAGTTTCCGTGAAGATATGTAGCGGACGCATGAGACGTCCTACAAACTATTTCATGACCGGACCGATGCTTCCTCGGAAATTTAGGTCCGCACGAGAACGTGATTTGGGATAAATCTCTTCTCACTTGCAAAGACTGACTTCGAGCGAACCGAGGGATATACCTTACGATTAAGCTGAGCCTCAACGAAAAGCTCATGTTATATTAAAAACCCACAAACTCAATCATTCTCGGTGCCTACGGTGCTAATGTGGATATTGATAGGGAAATTTCATATAGACGCCTGGTAAGTCTGCGAAGCCACCAAGCTGGGCCTACGACATCATCGTAACAACCGCGGCGAGACTCATTCCTCGTGGCGCAGGGGTAATAAACACGAGGTCGACATGCGGCGCCCATGCCTCGGCCACCAGCCGACGCAAGGAGCGTCAACATAGACATTAGACGGTAAGGCGCCCTATTCGTCGATCCCATGGCCCTATTTCGACGAACCTAGAAATAAGACGGGGGATCGTTGACAGATACGCACGTACAGGTGGACGGAGAAACGTTTTTTCTTTCCATGGACGGCTTAGAAGACGGGTCCCTGGATGGGCCCAGTTCCTGTCGTCGGGCGAATTTTGTGAATATTTTCGGGCCGTTTGGGGACGGGACAGGGGGTGGAGTTGGGGAGTTGGCTGGGTCGGCGGGAGGGGAAGTTGGAGGCTGGTGACAATGTTTTTTGTTTGGGGCTCGGAGGGGAAAGTGGCTAACGGTGTTGTTGGCGCGCTGTGATTCCGTGATGTTGGTGATTGAGCTGGTTGCCTCCGGATGTCTCAGTCGTGCAGGTGTCAAGTCTTAGACCGGCGAACCTGGGGACCTATCCTCTAGACAGCTTTGCAGCTTGACAGCGGCAAAGCTGCAAAGCTGCAAACATAATTAAGACATGTGAATTGGAGAAATTTGTTGGACATCGCCGACAGCGGCTAAACTGAGGCTAGGCCGGTAAGTTGTGGAAGTTGGAAGTTTGTTTGCGGGGTAAGCTACGGCGAATTTCCTATTCTGATATAGTGTCACCTGCGGGATATGGCCGAAATACCACCACGGCACTTTCTCTTTCGGTATAGCTACATGAGCTACTATAAGCGACGACAAGCCACAGTGAGCTACACCAAGCTAAGATCACAGTTAATTTTTGGCCGAGCCGTGCATGGATGGAAATGAAGACGACGAAGAAGAAGAAGAGGAAGAAGAAATGAAGCTGATGAAGATATACAGATATGCACTTACAATACAATATACAATATTATGCATGCATACACATTTCCCAACAACGGCCTTGTTATCTCTAAAATTCGGCCCTTCACATATTATTCTCAAGCCACAGGGAAAAAGATCGGCCAGGATGGAGCTCTTGGCACCGAGAGAATCAAGCTGGAAACATGCAGATTATACGAAGCATAAGCCCATATGCGCACCGGAACGCGTCGGAGCACGGCGGCCCTTCTGGCTCCCAGCCGGCCTTGGGATATCTTCGGGCCTTTTACACTTTTACTAGAGTACTCTACTTACTTTTAGTAGAGTTGACGTGTATCCACTCGTATGCGGGGATTGAGGGGATTGAGGGGTAAGACACCACTCGAGTACTGGAGTACTGGGGTTTAGTGTTGTCCATTGAGCTCTCTAGTATATCCTACCGTGCAAGGTTACTCCACCCGTCCGGTCAGTCAGTACTGGGCGGACTGACTAGATGGAGTATTAAAGTCGAGGCTTGACCCGGATGATTCGTGATCTTCACCTCACCTCACCCTCACCACCACCCCTATCACAATGAAGGTCGCACTTTCCTTGGTGTTGGCAGCCGCCGCGGCTGTCTCTGCCACCACTTCAATTGAATACCGCACTACCTCCAATGGCGACCCTCTAGCAAAATGCCCGGGTTACAAGGCCTCAAATGTCAAGGTTGGCAAATCGGGTCTGACTGCCGAACTGACGCTCGCTGGCAAAGCCTGCAATGTCTACGGTGATGACCTGAAGAGCCTGACCTTGGAGGTCGAGTACCAGTCTGGTAAGTTTCAGTGACACCCTCGTACAAACCAATTGGCTCCTAACGCGTAAACAAAGATGACCGCATCCACGTCAAGATTGCAGATGCTGCCAACAGCGTTTACCAGGTGCCAGAGAGCGTCCTCCCGCGCCCCAAGGCGAAGTCCGGTATCAAGTCGGCCAAGGCCAATATTCAGTTCAAGTACAAGTCAAACCCGTTCTCCTTCTCCGTCGTTCGCACCAAGACTGGCGAAGTTCTCTTCGATTCTTCTGCCGCAAGCATCGTATTCGAGTCCCAGTACCTCCGCCTGAGGACCAAACTCCCAAACAACCCCAACCTGTACGGGCTGGGAGAGCACTCCGACTCGTTCCGCCTCAACACCACCAACTACATTCGCACTCTCTGGTCGCAAGATGCATACGGAATCCCAGCAGGTGCTAACTTGTACGGAAACCACCCCGTCTACTACGAGCACAGGACCTCGGGCAGCCATGGTGTCTTCTTCCTCAACTCCAATGGTATGGATATCAAGATCAACAATGACAAGGGCAAGAACCAGTACTTGGAGTACAACACTCTCGGTGGTGTCTTGGACTTCTACTTCATTGCTGGACCGACACCAGTGGCTGTTGCCCAGCAGTATGCTGAAGTCGTGGGCTTGCCCGCCATGATGCCCTACTGGGGACTCGGATACCACAATTGCCGATACGGTTACGAGGATGCCTTTGAGGTTGCTGAAGTGATTCACAACTACTCCGTGGCTGCGATTCCTTTGGAGACCATGTGGACCGATATCGACTACATGGACAGAAGAAGGGTCTTCTCGCTTGACCCCGAGCGATTTCCTCTCAAGAAGATGCAGGCGATTAACGATCATCTCCATGCCCGCAACCAGAAGCAGATTGTCATGGTGGACCCGGCTGTCGCCTACCAAGATTACCCGCCATACCACAGCGGCGTTGCTGATGATATCTTCCTTAAGCGCGACAATGGATCCAACTGGTTGGGCGTTGTATGGCCTGGTGTCTCGGTTTTCCCCGATTGGTTCCATACCGGTGTCCAGGACTGGTGGAACAACGAGTTTGCGTCTTTCTTTGCCGTCGACGGAGTCAACATTGACGGCCTGTGGATTGATATGAACGAGCCCTCCAACTTCCCTTGCAACTTCCCTTGTGACGACGTATGTATCATATTCCCACCAAGAAGGTGCATCTGCTAATATTGCTTTTAGCCATTTGCTGCCGCCGTTGGATTCCCTCCTGAGGCACCAGCAGTGCGCCTGCCACCCAGAGCGCTTCCAGGATGGCCCTGTGATTTCCAACCCGAGGGAACAACATGCACAGCATCCAAGGAGAGACGCGCAATCGAGGCCCCGGTCCTGTCATCATCCAAGGTGGTCGAGCGCCAGACAGCGGGACAGCAACTTGGTCTCCCAGGCAGAGACCTACTATTCCCCAAGTACGCCATCCACAACGCTGCGGCATTCACCGTTGAGGATAACGCAGCTGGTGGTGGTATCTCCAACCACACCGTCAACACCGATGTCATCCACCAAAACGGCCTCGCCATGTACGACACCCACAACCTCTACGGCTCAAGTATGTCCCCCCAGTTCATAAATATGAACCCCAGCTAACCAACCCAGTGATGTCCGTCGCCTCCCGCGAGGCCATGCAGTTCCGCCGCCCCACCGAGCGCCCTCTGATCATCACCCGCAGCACCTTTGCCGGAGCCGGAACCAAGGTCGGCAAGTGGCTCGGTGACAACGTCAGCTCGTGGCTCGGATACCGCATCACCATCAGAGGCATGCTCGCCTTCGCCTCCGTCTACCAAGTCCCCATGATCGGCTCCGACGTCTGCGGCTTCGCCGACAACACCACCGAGCACCTCTGCGCCCGCTGGGCTATGCTCGGCGCCTTCGCCCCCTTCTACCGCAACCACAACGGCTACATCCCCCAGATCCCGCAGGAGTTCTACCGCTGGGACAGCGTCGCCGAGGCTGCCCGCAAGGCCATCGACATCCGTTACCGCCTGCTCGACTACATCTACACCGCACTGCACCGCCAGACCCTCGACGGCACCCCGCTCGTCAGCCCGCTCTTCTACCTCTACCCCCACGACGCCGCCACATTCGGCATCGAGACCCAATACTTCTTCGGCCCCGGCATCCTCGTCAGCCCCGTCATCGACGAGGACTCCACCTCCGTCTCCGCCTACCTCCCCAAGGACATCTTCTACGACTTCTACACCCACGCCAAGGTCCAGGGCCAGGGCAAGCGCATCCTCATCGAGAACCTGAGCACCTCCGATATCCCCCTCCACTACCGCGGCGGCGCCATCATCGCCCAGCGTGTCGAGAGCGCCATGACCACCACTGCGCTCCGCAAGAACGATTTCGAGCTCATCGTCGCTATTGGCGCTAATGGAAAGGCCGAGGGCGAGCTGTACCTCGATGACGGTATTAGCCTTGTCCAGAAGGGCACCACGAGCGTGAAGTTCGTGTATGATGGCAAGACCCTCAAGGTTAAGGGAAGCTACGGCTATGATTCCAAGGTGCAGATTAGACAGGTTACTTTCCTTGGACTGAACCTCGGTGGAGGCGGTGGCAAGGGCAAGGGATGCAAGGTTAACGGCGTCGCGAACAAGATTGCGGTTAAGGCTACTTCGGGAGCCGTGGTTGTCCAGGTTGGCAAGGGACTGAGCGCTGACTTCACCGTCGAGGTCGACCAGTAGATTGTAATTATGGGTGGACTGACTACTCTGTCCACCGCACCTGAGGCATTGTAATAGGATAAAAACTTAATCATCATTATTACCCAGCACTTGTTTTGTAAACTGAATGCATATTCCTGTGATTTTAGGCGTATTTTGCCTCGATATTGATACACCTAGGTTACCAATCTAGCAACTATATGAGCAACGCAGCAAAGCTACATAATAGCAATATTCCCAACGCCAAAGCAAGTGGTAACCCCGCCCAACTCTCCTTGCCACATATCCGAGTAGTACAGTGGTAGTAACTGATGCCAGATCCCGCGCTTAAGAATGCCCCATTATCCGTACATGCCCTCCGCTGGGTCTGCGCCAAAAGGGAAGTCTACTCCTCATCCATCAAACACCCCAAGATAAGACTCTGCACAACGAACTCATCACCCACAACTCTAACCTTCTTCCTCTCACCCCCCTGTTCCAACCCAGCCTTCTCATCTTCCACCTCATCACCCCTCTTCCTCTTCCCCGCCTTCCCTTTCGCCTTCCCCTTGGCCTTCGCACCACTCTCCACCCCACCCAGAATCTCCGCCTCCGCACCAGCAACCTTCCGGTCATCATCCACATACACCAAATCCCACCCACCACCCTTTTCCACCACCTCCCTAGCCTCCTTCACACTCGCCACCCGCCTCACCTCACCCGCCCCCAACGCTCTCGTCAGGAAGAGGTACGCTCTTTTCCTCTCCTCAGCCTTTCCCCGCCCCATCAGGAAAATAACTCTTTTCCCGCCGAGCAGCTTCTCCCTCCGCGCAAACGTCTCATCAAACCGCGCAGTAGAGGGATCATAAGGCGCAAGCAACCGGCTCCGCACCGCGCCACCAAGGTACGAGGACTCGCCCGCCGCAAGCAAGAACGGCAGGAACGGTACGATCCTGTCGCGCGCTACGCAAGTCGTGACCCAGCGACCGGAGAGGCAGGGCAGGCCCAGCGCAAGTGCCTGCACGAACTTGGATTTGCGCGTGTAGTGGTCGCCGATGAAAGCTACGAAGCCAAGGTCCTGCGCGGCGGGAGCGAGGGCTAGCTCGCCGATTTGTTTCTGTTTGTGTTTGAGTGGGAGTAGCGGCTGCTTTGTGGCGGTCGAAGGCGTGGTGAGGATGGAGGTGGGGCCGTCGGTAAATAGGTCATTGAAACCATCGAGGAGGCGGCCGCCATGGGACTTGATGAGCCGCGTGACGGCTGTCCGGTCGGAGATGTCCTGCGCCGTGTCGCCTTTGTAGGAGATAGCAAAAGCCATGTTGGCGAAGAGGGTTGGGTTGGTGACCTTTTGAAGGTGGACAGCTTTGGGAAGGGTTGGGGGTCCTTTGGTGAGGATATCTGGGGAGCTGGATTTGGAACTGTCGGATTCGGTATCGTAGTTTATGGAGGCTCGACGGGTGGAGCGAGCTGGGCGCTGAGGACGAACCGGTGTCCGTTCCACTACAATACTGCTACCGTCCTCGGACAAATCGGCGGTGCTCATAGTACTTCGTGACGTCCTGGAGGTGCTACGGGAGCTCTGTACACTGAGTTTTGCAGTCGATTTAATTTCCGCCTTTTCAGCTGCTTTCCCCGCCTTGCTACTTTGAATCGCTTCGTTTCTAGACTTCGTTTGGCTGGCTGTGAGCGGTCCTTGAGGAAATGATAGTTTACGCCTCACAGTCGGCGGCGGCATCGATTCCGCAGATTCCCGCGCAGGGGTTCCATTACCACTCGTATCTGCAGATGTATCTGTCGACCTGCTCCTACCTTCACGGTCTCGAGTATTGCTACTCTCCATGACAGCAGTAAAGAACTCATCTTTGTCATACTTCGACGACAGTTCAGAAAGAGAAGAGGTTGTCGAGCGCCGACGCTCCGAATCATGAGGAGTGACATACGTAGATACATTTTCCGATGACTTCGAGTTGACTGCAGTAGGGGGGTGAGATGAAGTTTCCTCAGCCTTGCCGCTATGTTGTGTAGAAGGTAGAGATACCGAATCTTTCGACCCAGCAGAACTGGCTATGCCACTGGATATTATGGGAGCAGTTGGTCGATGTTTTTTCAAATACATCTGTCGAATCTCTTCGTCATGATAATAAGCCTGGTGGTCCTTCATATTACACGGCTTATCGGCGCTGTAAAACGGGCATGGAAGCAGCTCCGTCTCGCCCGTGAGAGCGTCTCCTTCAGTCTCAATTGACTGGCGAATAGGCGATACCGACTTTTGCGCAGTAACTATAACCATATCATCTTCGCTGCCTTGACTTTCTCTGGGCAACTTTTTGGTATCAAACACAACACCAGACGATTGACGAGCTTTCCTTGCAGCACGTCGGGTTGCAGGCCTAACTGGTGATGAATCTGCAGCATCCACATCCGCGCTTTGCAAATTGTCTGCCGATGACGCGACTTTCTGTGAAGCTGCTGCGAGAATGGGTTTGATAGATGGAATCAAAGGTAGACTAGAGCTCATAGCTGATTCTCCAGAAAATGCGACCCGTGATTTCTTCGAAATCGCTACTTTTTTGGAGGCGGCAATATTGGACTTGACTGCCTTGGCTGGACCAACCTTTACCCCTCGTTTCATGGCAAGGTCTCTGATCGGGCTCGCGATTGCATCGTACTCCGGGTCATCCTGGGTGAAGCCAAGACCACCGATGGAGACCAAAGAAGGCTCCGGGGAGTCATCCATATCAAAAAGCTTGTAATCTGATTTAGCTGGGCTAGTCTCGGGGACCATGTCCTCGACAGTAGATGCAGGCATGGCGACAACCTGTGAAAGGCGACCAGGCGTTTGAGGCAGACCACTCTTCCCAAAGCGACCACTGGATGTACGAGGTACACGCGTTTTTGGGGACATGGAGCTTTCTCGATGTGCAGATTCGGTATCTGAATTGTTTTCAAGGGCGGGTAAGGGTGGTAACACCTCATTCTCTTGAGGTTTGGGGTCCGTAGATGGAGTGTTTGACTGGTTAGTCAAATTGAAGCCGTCATTCACAAGAATGAGGCCCTTTTCTTGCCTTGATGACCTGTCACTGGGAGATGGACTGTCAACAGGGGCCGCGATTGGGACTTGTGAATCGACGATAGTCATCTCTGCTTGGGTATCTGCTTGAGTATCACCCTGGTCGTTCTCGTCCGTCTTTATAGAGTCTCGTATTTGGGTACTGGTCTGGGTATCCCTCGCATCAGCGCCGTAGCACTGGGCGACGTATTCCTGAGATACGCTTCGGCGCTTCTGGCCGGTTGCTGGTACCTCGACCTCCTCATCTTCCTCCTCCTCCTTCGGCGCGCGGGTCACAGATACTTGCGCAAGCTCTTTGGCAGCATCCTCTCTCATTTTCCTTTGCTTGGCTCGCATTGCTTGCTCTCTCTCAAACGGATCCTCTTCACTATCGCTGTCGGCCTCAGCCTGTGCCTGCTTTTGCAAGCGGCGTTGCTGAGACTCTTCGCGGCTGACATATTCATGCGGTTCTGACCCTTTGAAGCTGATTGCTCGGTGCTGAATGCTTTTTGAGACTCGCGGAACCGGCGTTTCATGGGTAACTGGGATGTGCCCACGGTAACTTGCACTAGCGGGTGTCTTGCTGCCATGGTAGTACAGCGGAGAGGTGAAGTCAGGGAGAGAGTGGCCATGGCCGGGCGCTTCATTGTCGCGGGAGCGATATGTAGCAGACGACTTGGTGGTATGTAGTAGAGGAGACGAGAGGTCTCCAGGAGGGTGATATGAAGCCTGCTGAAAGCGGTCCGTAACAGACGACAGGACGCGGTTTCGCGACGACTGCACCCCGAAACCAAACATGCCCGGTGAAGGCCTAGACGACCCAGACTCCAAGACATGAGGGTCTACCGGAGACGATTGTGTGTTATTGAATAATTGTGTCCCTTGCAAGGGTGGTTTCGACTTCGCAAATGGGTTTTCAGGCGGGGCGGGAGTCTCCGGTTCCAATTCCATCGGTGCTTCGTGGACCGTAAACCCTTCATCTATTCCTATCGACGATTCGCGGTTTACTGGCGCATGTACTTTGCTCGTTGTAAAGGAGAAGCGCACGCCGCCTGTTTCGTTCTCATCGTAACTCCTTGCAGAGGCTGTGGGATCCAGGGTTGTCTGCAGAGGGAGTTCATCATCGTGACCAGGCACGGGAGACGACGAAGGCATATGCATATCGCCATAAGCAAGGCTATTATTCTTCTGTGTGGGAGAGCCATCTGGTTCGCCGAGATTGGCGTCCGATGGTTGCCAGTCGTCCATGCTGTGTTTCGTGGGCCTATTCAGGCTCTTCCCATGCTTGGTGGTGGTTGTCGTAGAGCGTTGGCTGTGTGTCCGTGGTTGTTGCTTGGAGTCATTGGATTTTTCTCCCGAGCGATGGAAAGCAGTGTGTCGTGGCTGATGTTTGTCGTCGCAGCGATGCAACGTCTTATCTTTATCACTTGTTATAGACACAGGTTCTTTTTCTTTTCCATTCAATCCTTCCTTGTTGGGTCGATCTCTGTTTAAGCTGGCTTCTTTCGGTCCATCTTCATTCCTAGCAGTGCTCGCGCGTCGTGCTTGACTCTCAAGTAAGGATCCAAAATCAACAATGTCCAATGTCTGGGTATCCTCTCCTTCACCACTTTGCCCATCAATTGCCGGTTCCTTGTCGACAAATGACTGAGAAGGCTGTGAAAAGACGTGCTGCTGTCGAGGCACAGAAGGCACGGGTACCGACAGAAAAGCAACCTGAGAGTCGTCCAAGAGGTGTTTTTCCTGGAGGTTCCTTATAAGCTGAGTATCAAGCGATTCGGACCCAGCCGTTACGTGCAATGGCCCGTCTTGCCAGAGTGCGAGTGGTTGTGAGGTCGAGAAAGTCGGATCTCCAGCCTTGCTGGTCGTGGCCGCCATCGCGGGAAGTGTGAGTGGTCAGTGCCACCCTTGTGTCGCGGCGATGACTTGCATACACGCAGAGAACGCGACAAAATTCTGTCACTCGGCGTGTCTATCGCGTCAATTCATTCTGAGCTTCTTCATCTGTTGTCGTTGTCGCCTGGAGATGAAGTTTAGGTGCTGGCGGTAATTTGAGTAGAGCCAGGGCTCAGGGTAAAGAGTGCATGGTGGCTATTGTCACGCGGGCTTCAATTGTAACCCTTGGCTTTTGTGAGAGGAACAAGGGAAGGCAGCACCGCGTTAGTGACACGATGTCACGTGAATGAATTTTTCTCCTGGGAACTAACCTCGAAGACAGCTAAAACTGTATTGATGGGGTTATAAATAGTTTATAGTATGTTTCAATCATGCGCATATATTATAATGGATTCTTTAACGACGATTATCTGGCATCCTAATACGGTTTGTTGAAGCCGTTGATAGTTATCGCTGCCGACGGCGAACCAGATGATGAAACTTAGGATAAAATGGCTGAGTTGGCAGAATGTTTTCATCGAGAACACTCACAAGGCTTATTATGAAGAGGACCTTGCTATGGATGATCTCCTCCAGCCACTTTCATAGCACTCGGAAAAGCGTTCACGATGCAATCCAAGTCCGAATATAATGACTTACAGAAAACTCCAAGGCGACAACAAGACTCGGAATGTGCCTCGGCGACAAGAACGTCCGACGGCAGCATCATCCACGGTGACAACAGCGCGGTGACAGCACCGCGACAGTGAGAACTCCTCCAAAACAACAGCGCCTCATTTACTGAAATACGGAATGGAATTATTTTTCCTCTTTCCAGGAGCCCTATCCTCTTGTTTCTTCGTGCCTCTTCTTCGTCTATTATTGGGACGAAAGATTGGATAGTGCCGCTTCCTCAAGACCCATATAAACCCGGCTGATTATTGGTCTGACTGATCTGATCTATCTCTGCTGCTCCTGACTGACATCTTCACCTGCCTTTATATATCCCCTTCGAGCGGGGGAGTTATGGAATTACCTTGCCTTTAAGATAGGAATCGTAAACCGATATGCCCATCTTACAACCTCCCATTCCATGAACCTAGCTGCCTCGTATATCGTGTGCACATCACTATGGAAAAAGAGATATAAGAACCACAGCTTCACCTCTGCACTGCCTATATCAGAGAAGAAGACGACAAATCAAATCTACTGTAGATTGTGGCACTAAAATAAACATCCTTGACGGTTCCATAATACGTGATATGGGAATACCAGCAAAGAAACGAATAACCACCCAACAAATTCCACCACACCAACCTATAAAACCCCCCAGTCCTTCCCAGAATACCAAGAACCAACAGCACCGAACTCAATATCCGCGAAGCTCCAGTCTGGTCTGGTGGAACCGCAACATCGAACCACAGATAGCGGGACGATTCACCAGGCAGGCCAGTGTGAGAGGTCCGACGAACACTTACCCCCTCCGTTCGGTGACACGAAAGCTCGACAGCAGCAGAGCTCAAACGACAACAGGAGTGGTTGGCGGTGAAAACCAGTCCCGACAGCAACAGCAGCAGCCAGCACAACCAACGCACCGAATTCGTACTCATGTGTAGGAATGGATCACTGCCGGGGGGTGGGTTGCCACAGCGGTCTTTGCCAAAGTTGACCTTGAGATTACGGTAATCCTCCTTACCCCGGATAGCCTCGATGGCTTTGATGGCGTTGACTCCCCAGAGGCTAGGAGCATGACCATATATCCTCTTCACGAGCTGCTTGACGATGCTTTCAGTTGCCTTTTTTGAGTCTCCAGTATCTGGTGCTTTGTGTCCAACTTAGGTATGTTGCCATGAAGAAAGGCGGATGTAGAAGTTCGGGGTTGTATCTATGTTCCCTTGGGGCACACTCAATATTCGTGAGAGTAGGGAGGTTTCAATATATTAAATTGGACGGAAAGGATCGCAGCTTCACATATCCGACACATAAATCATTCTTGGGGGAATCAATTGGCTTTTATTCCACATCCTACCAAGATCACTCTACTGTGTTATCCATCCCTCAGCGCCCGTAGGCCTTGGCTCCCCTCCCCATCCCTCACATTCATATATAAGTTCCATAACCCATCCCATCCCACACTCATCTATGGAAGACAGTAACCACCATCAACAATGATATCCGTCCCCGTGGTATAGCTCGCCGCATCACTGGCCAGGTACAGGTACGCGCCCTTGAGCTCGTGTGCCTCTCCCTCACGTCCCATTGGGATCTTGTTCTTCCAAATCGCCTTCGTCTCTGCTGGCACGAAGTCGCTGATCTCAGTCGCCATGTAGCCAGGGCTGACGGAGTTGGCGCGGGCGAAGCCGACCCACTCGACGGCGAGGGACTTGCCTGTGTGTTTGTTAGTAATCTCATCTCATCTCAAAAAGCGTATCAACGAGAATAGTGGGGATCGAGGGGGACGTACAAAGGTGAATAACACCAGCCTTAGCAGCATTATACGCTCCCTGCATTTGCGGGATGTTCACAATATGTCCACTCATACTCGCCGTAGCAACAAAGCTACCATAAGTGAAGTTCTCCAGCTTCTTGCCATCGATAGTAGTACCCTCAGCCTTCTGGCGGCGCCAGTGCCTACCAGCCGCGCGCGCGGAGTAGAAGGTTCCGTCGAGATCCGTAGTAACCACCTTATTGTAGTGGGAGATCTCGCCGTCGAGCATGGCGCCCTGCGTCCATGGGATGCCGGAGTTGGCGATGAAGACGTCGAGACGGCCGCCGAAGTCCTCGACGGCTTGGTTCACGGCGGCCTCGACGGCCTCGTAGGTGGTGATGTTTACCTGGTACGCCTTGCCTGTGGTGGTGTGTCAGTTATCGGCACTTGTTCGTTTCCAATTGTTCGCCCCATAGGTTGTGCACCCAAAGCTAAGGTATGGTGATGTCATAGGATACACTTACACTTGACACCAAAGGTCTTCTCAATCTTCTCAGCCTCCTGGATGGCCTTCTTGTTGCTGTTGTACCAGATGGCGACATTGGCACCTGCCTCAGCTAGGGCATGGGCGACGGCAAGACCGATTCCTGCTCCGGCACCAGAGACGATGGCAGTTTTTCCCTTGAGGGAGAAGAGAGGGAGCACACGGTCGGTGTATTTGGGTGCCTCGGTGTTGTTGTGGGTGAATTGGCCCTGGACAATAGTCTCTCCTGCCATCTTAAAGGTTGTTGAAGGGTAGTAAAGGTAGTGGTGGATGGTGATTTGAAGGAAGAGGTTGTGTGTGTGTGAGTTGAAGCTGTGATTTGGGGGTATAATGGAAGATGAATATGAAGAAGAGAAGAGAGATTCGGAGTTGGTTGGGAGAAGAGAGGGGAATATATAAATGGAGGGGGGTGAATATGGCCGGTGGGGTTGGTGATGACGCAGTGGGCTTGTTGCTATGGGTTGGTAGTAAGTGGTAGTATGTGGTAGTAAGCGGTTTAGTCAGGATTTGGGGGAGATGTGGCGTTGCACTAGTACTCCTACTGGACCGCGTTCAGTTACATTCCGTTACATTCAGTTACAGTACCAGTTGAAGTACCAGGTTTTAAGGCACCGGAGTGAGAAGACGAGACATGGATGGTGCGTTAGATTCTGCATTTGATGCTGTATGCGTTGTATATTTTTGTAGTTTTGCAGGCTCTACTATGTTTTACTGGAAGATGGGAAAATGATACTGTTGATATCTTGCTGTATTTGCTGTTATCCTGCCGGTCTTCTGCTGCGTGCCAATGTGCTGTGTTTACTCATGGCATAAACGCAGCAAAATGGAGCCGAAGAGGGATCAAGCGGGGGGAACTGAAGCCAAAGGAGATCAGCCCTCCGCAACGGCAGTTTGACGATCTTTTGCTAGTTATATTTACGCCGTGGCGTTAATAGTAAGCCATTATGCATATTATGGAGCAATCTAAACATGTATGTGCAACCCCTTTCATATGACGGCATACCTGGTAGTGGTAACTGTTCTGTACACTGTTCAGTACACTGTTCTGTATAGTTTTGTCCTTCATCTTCTATCGTTGAGGTCATTGCGGGGCAAGATATCCGATAACAAGACTGGTTAAGTACCCACAGTATCAATATTTGTACTGGAGGTACAAAATGTACAATCTGCGGTACGGGATATCCGTATCGATTGGCAGTTCCCGCTGCATTCGGACTGGGCGGTGAGAGGGGGGGAAAGAGGGGCTGTAAGGGCCGCAAGGGCTGTAAGGGCTGTACCTTGATTAGTTGGGTTTAGCGGGGTAATTGTCGGATTAATCGTCGGAACCGACGGTTGGAAGCATCGGTTCCGACGATAAGTGGATTAGCGGATACCGGATTAGCGTGCTCCATACACGCATTTTACCCACGCTTACACACGGTATATTCACGTGACCTCTCCCGCCTAATACTGTTGTACCAAGAATCTCTAATTCCATAAAATTCCATCCTCCTTGAAAGCTGACCCGTTTTTAGAAATTTAGAAACGTAGAATCATGAGGGCTTCATCTAGATTCCCGTACTGAAATACTATTACTATTACTATTACTCTTACGATACAGATTGATCCACATAATGACACTCAACTGTAAGCGCCTGCGTGTGTCGTGACAATGCAAGGCTGCGACGTGCATTGCATTGATGGCTGCAGGTTGCAGGTCGCCGGCGGCAACTGAAGGAATATAGCTGCGCTTCGTCGCCTTCTCATCTTTCCACCTGCCAGCCCTTTCACCAGGGGGATGACCACCTCCGCGCAAATTCCAGCCTCAAGCTGTCTTATCACAAGTCCAAGATGGGGGAAGAATTGCCCTTCGATCGCAACCCCGCGACAGCTGACTATAGAGCTGCTCGAGCGAAATGTACCAAGAAGGCTGCCTGTGGACGAGACTATGTTCTGGTGTCAAAGCTTAGTCTCTGGCTGAAGAGCATGGTATACCCAGAGGAAAGAACGCACGCTGGTCGTCTCCTGGCATTCGCATACCGCAACCGCAACCCAGATAAGCCTCGTTTCCCCATCGCCGTAGGAGAGTTATTTGATAGTCGAGTTGGGTGTATTCTTGTCTTCTGTGTCCTGCTTGAACTTGGCTGCGGTGATCTAATCCACGAGTTCTTGAGACATGGTATTTATGACGACCTCCTTCCAATCGACATATATTCGTTACGTGAGAAGGCTGCGAGTATGAGAATGAGGAACTCAGATGCATTCGCAAACGCATTCGACAGATTGCAGTGGAAATTCTGCCCTGCTACAATTGAGATGGGCATGGGGCGCGAATTCCATGAGAATCAAATTTTGCCATTCTGCCAACGGGAGAAAGTGAACGAGAAGGGTGTTCATTCACAGCTCTGGCAGGTTGCAGTTCCTGAAGAGTTTGTTGGCCCTATGTTAAGGGCTGTTATAAAAGACAAGATATTTAACAACCCAGATGACGATTATGGCCCAGTAAGTTAATTTCCATCCTTTGCCATGGAACAATAATGGTGGGGATGGAATATGTTATTAATACCTGATGTAGCGCTATAACTTTGCTGTAAAAGCATTCAACGAAGGAAATAAGACCCAAATCGAGAATGAAAAGAATGCATCCATAGCTCTTCGTCACCATGCAGGCATAGTACAGTATTTTGGCGATTATAGGCATCCGGATGCTGTGGGTAAGACTTTGACGTCGAATGTTATTATGGAGTATGCAGATTACGATCTCGACGAATATTTTGCGGAATTTGCACCACCCGTCTCAGAAAATTTGATCAAGTTCTTTTGGGCAGACTTGTTCGAGATAGCTCATGCAGTCAATGGCATACATAACTTGAGGGTAGACACACATGGTCGAATGCGAGAATTCAGCGGGTAAGTAACAATCTATCCAGTGCTTTCACGAAACTAACGGATTTAGGTGGCACGCGAACATTGACCCTGATAACATTCTAATTGTCCACGGAAAATTTAAACTGGCTGGTCTCAGTTCTGTAGCGTTTCTCGAAAAGGCTGAAGCGGAGCCTAAGAATGTCGTTGGTGGAGGAAGAGAGACGTTTAGTGAGTAACTACATGTATACAATCGAGGGCTCTCTGATAATAAAATTTAGGCGCCCCGGAACGCTATCCAAGAATTGGAAATGCGGTCTCACAAGCGATTGACATCTGGTCTCTAGGATGTGTTTTTTCAATCGCGGCAACTTGGGTTGTTCTGGGCCACAAAGGCATACGGCAATATGCCAATTTGCGCCAGACATCAATTGGCAAGGTCATCCAAGCACGAGCAAAGGCGTCCACCAGCTCGAGAATAAAGCCCCAGATCGCTCCCGGCGAATATTTCCATGATGGCGAGAACGTTCTCGCCAATGTGTTTAGCTGGCATGAATATTTGCGAAGCGTAGTACGCAGATCTGATGTTATCACTGGCAGAGTACTTGACATTGTCGAGCAAGGGATGATTGTAGGAGACGCGGGCCGTCGAATCAACGCAAAAGATCTTTGCACGCTACTGGATCAAATCAAGGCTGCTTAGATACAGACCGGAGCTGTAGCGGTCGCAAAACCTATTGTATTGTTTGTTCTTGTCGTTGACGAGGCTCTCCCAAAACCCCTGTTACTATTTAAAACCATCATATTGCCTCGTCCTGCGGTAGACGAAACTAACCCAAAGTCTCCGTTACTATTTAAAATAGCTATGTATAATTAGATAGAGAAGAATAAAACTTATAAAAAGCACCTTGAGCGCCTTCCTCTCCTATTCTTAGGCTGTTGCCTATTGATAGGTGAGTAAGAGCGGCTTTTTGACGCATCGCTCCTATTTTACGCAGGGATGAAACAACACATGCATATTGCCGCCATGTCACGCTCTGCATTGCCTAATCTGACTCTGTACCTTTGCAAGACGGTGCCCCATAAATCAAGACTCTCCCCCATAGCCTTGTAAACATGAAGAAGAGAAAATAAATACGCCATTGAGTCTTACAACATTACAAATACCAGAAATTATCGACGATTCGAGAATTGCTTGGATATCTAGCCTTCATGCGGCGGAATCCTCGAAATTTCGCCCAGGTCGCTCAGAGAGCAGCGGAGGCAAGGGAACAGGCGAAAGAGCCTATATTGGTGCAAGAGAGTTATTCGGTCTATGGATTAAACTGGGAGAAGCTTCATGGATTTTTGGCGAATAAGTTCCCAGGGTATCCCTTCAAGCGGATGAGCGTAGGTTATTTCGCGCTTTTGCCCTTGCACCTATTATGATATTAGCGATGCGTTTCTTAAGCTAACTCCTACGCCTCTGTAGATGCTTAATGACCGTTATATATTCCACATACCGGTGCCGTTGACTATGGTATGTTGCTAACATATTTGTCGTATATTTATGTCAGTTAAGTGTTGCTAATCAAATGGTCGTCGGCTTCCAGGAAGATCGTGATGACATACAGAAGTTATGCGAGTGAAGCGGGGCCGGTCCCGATCATTATAATAGGCCACAACGTTTTCATATGGCAACGCAGTAGTAGTTATTTGGATTTTATATATCGAATGAAATAACTATTTGTCCACACCATGTTCGTTGTCGAAACCCGACTGTGCATAAGCGCCGAGCAGGGGTAACGAGGCTGCGATGCACGGCGTAGCGTTCGTTAACTGGAGAAGGGATCCCTGTTGCCTTTCAATCTATGGCATGCCAAATAAAAGACATAAAGTATGTTGATCCTGGAAGATTGTTTCTGAGGGTTTTTTAGCATTCAAACGGTCAGCTACCGCTCTACATCGAAGAGACCTTGTCGCTTCGATTAGCGGTATTTGTGGTGTACCTACCCCACGCTGCCGCCTGTCATGGTGGCGACTCCCCCACTTCCCGTCTCCTTCCAGCGTTCGTACGGGGACTTCGAGTCCTACCCAAACAATCTCATCTACAGAACGTCGTGCACGGCAGTCAGCAAGGCGTACAAGGCCAGACTAGACGAGCTAGACGAGGCATCGTTGAAGCTTTTCATCGAGACGGATGAAAATGCAGACGTTCCATTTCTAGATTTCAGGGGACTATGCAAGTTCTCACATTGTCTCCCCCCCAAAAGCTTATATGTTAATATCGTTTGCAGTTTTCGAGAAACGGCATATATGTAATGATTCCAAGCTGAAAGAATGGATCGGGGATCGATTGTCAATCGATCCTCTGGCGACGACTCGCACGGAAGAGCTCACAACGCAGCCTAATCCACAATGCTGCCGCTTCATGTAAGTGGCCACTCCAGTACCTCCCTGAGACTCGATAAGCTGCCCATATTCTAATGACAAACAGCTTCATCCACGCAGGAAACAACTCCCGGAAGTCCCTCAAAATCACCCGCAAGATGATGGTCCGGGTACTCAGCTACCACCAAGTAATGCCGGGCTACCTCGATTTCCTCTTCTCCTTTGGAGCGAAGCACGACCAGCGGGATTTCAGGTTCAGTGCATTCCGCGAGCAGACCCTGATAAATTCCGCTGCCCGCGGACCAGCTATCCCTAGCTTGGGGCGGAGTGGGCGGCAGATCCAGCTGAGCTTCAACTTGAAAGGCGTTTCCTGCATTTCGGGCCCGAGATTATCGATTCCGGAAAAGATGTGGTCTCTGAGAGAGGCTGCTATCCATCATCAGTTTGATGTGGAACTTGGTACGACTTTGTGGATAGTCACCAAGGGGAATCTGGAACTTCAGGAGCGGATTGAAGACATGACCAGTAAGGAAGGGAGGCTGGAAGATCGGTCTTTTGGAACTGTTAGGCAGTGCTTCATATCTAGCTTGGCAGTTCATCTACTACTGTGTCAGTGGTCATGCGAAGAATGGCGCTGGTATATTCTATGGCTCGAGGAAACCATTGCAGAGGCGGTAAGCAGAGATGATGCGCATCCAGCCGCCCAATATTATACTGACAATATCACACAGACAACACACGTACATCTACCACGCGGCCCTGGAGAATATAGGAAAGAGTACAGCCATGCGGATTTTCAGAGCATTCAAGTTTACGAGGACAAGGCTAGCCATGTAGCTATGATTCTCGAAGCGAATTCCTACGTCCTAGAATCTCTCCGCACATACTATAGGGGACTGCTAGATAATAGCAATTTCGAGATTAGGGAGCTGTGTCATGAAGAAATTGTTTGTTTTTGTTCGAAAATTGATAATTTGATACAGAACTTTAGAATGGAGATTGCACGAGCTAAGGTCCTTGTTGAAATCGCAACTGGAAGGAGAGACCTTGTAAGTGGCTTATACCATTAATATTGTCTAATACTACTCGCATATGCTGATGGAGCTATAGGTTCTCCAATTTATCCAGAGCCAGGGAGCCGAAAAGATGGAGCAGTTGACCATAAGCATGCATCAAATGGGCGACCTATCCCGAAAGGAAGCAGTCGCAATGCGCATAATCACCGTGGTAACTCTGATTTACCTACCAGCAACATTTGTATCCGTAAGCCTTACACTCCTTCCCCGGGAACTACCTCGTACTAACTTCCCAAAGACCTTGTTTAGCACAGATATTGTCAAGTACCAAGACCAGAGCAGTGGCGGCACCACCGACTCCCTAGGCAACGCGTACGTGTCGTTCTCAAGCCTTGCGCTGTCGAGATGGTTTGAAATCACGCTGCCTCTGACGGCGATCACACTAGGGCTGGGGTACTGGGCTTTCAAAATGGCGGAGAAAAAGCGGAAGGGGTTCGAGATGTTGCCTAATTATGCGTTGGATAAGGAGAGTGTGGTTTGAAAGACTATAGATTCTTTCAGCATATTTTCACTTACTCTATGAATGTGTCATGAAGTAGAACAAGACATGTCTTGCTCTCATACCACTCAAAGTGACAGAAGAAAGTCGAAGCCTCTCCACAACACTCTTCTCAAATGTCATGGCAAACTTAGAAACCTAGCGTTAAATTTATCTATCCCCTATATATCCCACCCCCATAGTTTCCACGGGTTAGCTGCGGTGGTATCTTATTCGCACTATGGACATTTTGATGTATTTCTAAAGGCTCACTATTTGTATTGTTACAATCCCCCCTCTCTAAGCCCCACGCCCCCCTAAAAGTACATATACCATACAACCCCCCCTCATTTCTCCCTCCCCTCCACCACCTCCAACGCCTTCCTCGCTTTA
Source organism: Pseudogymnoascus sp. 05NY08 (assembly GCA_001662605.1). NCBI lineage: Eukaryota > Fungi > Ascomycota > Leotiomycetes > Thelebolales > Thelebolaceae > Pseudogymnoascus > Pseudogymnoascus sp. 05NY08. The sequence continues at coordinate 86,548 of KV458891.1, forward strand.
ACAACCGCCTCCTTCGCCTCCCTCACCCCCTCCCCCACAACCCCACCCCCACCACCGACCCCCCTCCCCTGCCCCCCTTTCAAAACCCCCCCCACAACCCCCTCAACCCCCCTAACAGCCCTCCTCCCCTCCTCCCTAACCATCCCCTCCCACCCCCCCCTCCCCCTATCCCACCCCCCCTGCAACCGCCTCACCCCCCACATCGTCCCCAGCGCCACCACCGCCCCAGCCTCATAGATACCAACACTAAGATTCGACACATAAATCAGCCCCGCGAAGACGGTACTAAACACCGTCGTCCCCAGCGTCTGCGCGACTAGTTTCTGTGCGAGAGCTTGGAGGTGCGGAATGCTGGTCGAGGAGATGTAAGTGCGTGTTAGGGGGATGTGGAGAGGCCAGGGGTGTGCTTTTATGGCGGGGGTGGGGAGGGCGCCGTCGAGGGGTGTGTCGATTACTGGGATGACGTCGCGGACGCGGGGTGGTGCGGCGGAGGGTGCGATGCCGAGGGGTACATCTTCCTCTGGGTCGCGGATGGGAGGGGCGTCTTTGTACGCCCAGTTCGTGGATGAAGGTTGCGGGGTGGTAGGTTCAGCGAGGAGGCCAGAGGCGTCGATTTTGCCGGCGATATATATAATCTCCTGCTCCGCCCCCGTCAGAAAGCGCGACGCGAGGATATCAGATGTAATAGCCGACACATCATCAACGCGCCAGAACAACTTCCACCAAGACAGCGCGCGCCAGCGCCGCCCGGAGAAGGCGAGGTCGAGTTGATCGCGTAGTTCGGTGTGTGCAGCTTCTGCCCATTCGTCTAGGTCGCGCTGGAGGGATTGCGTGGTGGATGGTGAGATCTTCGCTGAGAGCGCGGCGGATAGGGCGGAGGCTTCGCGGTAGTGGATTTTCTCTTCCGTAGAGGATAGTAAGGAGCGAATGAGTGCGTGGACGGGTGGTTTTAACGTTGACGCCGAGGACGAGGCGGAGCCAGAGATGACCCAGTCGCGCAGTGTAGGCAGGCCGGAAGCACTCCACTGCTGCTCGTACATCAACGCATTCCCAACGCTTTCCCGGAACGATTTCAGCGCCGCAGTACCGAGCGCTACATCAACGGAGTGGAATTGGCTCGTCACCTCCTTCTCATGGATGATAGATGGTAAATCAACAGCAGTCTGTATGAGCTCCCCCTCCATAGACGGGAAGCGGAGAAGCGACGCAGCGCCGAGGATGCCATCGCCTACCACGAGGGCTTTATGCACCGGTGCCGTTATGGGGGAGTAATGCGCGCCGAAGGAGGCGGGGATCTGGATATTGGGCACTAGAACGTTCTCTGTGAGTCCCGCGGTCCCCTCCTCGGATTCCATCAGGACGTCTCCGTCGATAACCAGAATCTCGAGGTAGTGATCACTCAACGTCGCCGACGAGACCTCCACCTCTTTCACCAACCGATTTTTAAACCCTCCCTCGACAACCCCGCCAGAGCGGTGGCTGATTCGTAATAACACCGGATCCCCCGTCCCCATCAGACTCCTCTCCCACTCCTCCTCCGCCTTCAACGGATCCGCAAGGAGCAGCCTTATCAGTTCCCGACTCTTCGCTGTGGACTTCCCCTGCCCCGCTAGCGCAATGACAGCGACGCGTATAACTTCCTGCCCATCCCTCTGCTCCACACCGCGCTGTGCCAGTCGTAGCCGCGGGAGGTTGACATAGCCAACTGCGTCCTTCTCGAGGTCGTTCAATGCTTTCTCAAGCTCAGCGACAGCTTGTTTCGGGGTAAGTGGCTTCGTCTCAATATCCTCCACCACCACAGTCGCTGTCGCAGTCGCAGTAGATAGGTGTCGTCGCGCCCGCGGCATACCTGCTATCCCAGTTTGTTCCCGCCGACACGGTACCTGTCCCCAACCCACCGCCGCTGGCGCAGCATTGAATTGGCAGAGTAAGCATTTCGACGTCTTCGGCAGTAGGGAGTCGGAGCGCGCGAGTCGTAGTCGCCCGGGGGCTAGCCGTGGGAGTCGTGGCGGCATTTGGTGGGTTGTGCTGTGCTGTGCTGTGGTCGCGGGAGTGGTCGCGATGGGTACGGGAAGCTTGGGTGAGGTCGGCGGAATAAACTTCGGCGCGGCTCGTTAAGGTAGCCTTGTGTGCAGCCGTGTTTGACAGCCGTGTTTGGTGGAGATACAGCAACAATAATATAATGCCATTGTCACTGGAACAGCATAGTTAAACAATTACTGGACAAATAATAGGGTACTTTCTTTCTATACAGAGCAAATATACGTATCACATCGTAACCCTCACCCCTACCTCAACACCAACCCCCCAAACGCCCTATCCATCTCCTCCCCCTCCCTCTCCACCATCTCCGACAAACTCTCCCCCAACCCCTCCCCCTCCACCCTCCCCGCCTCACTATCCATTATACTCTCCCCTCTCATCTTCTCCTCTCGCGTCGTCCTCTGCGCCGGCTCCAATATCCTCTCCTCACTATCCAACCACCCCGGCGCCACCCTCCTCTTCTCCGCCAACTCCCTCGCCCGAATCCCCTCATCCCACCCCCTCAACTCTCTATCCGCATCATCCTGTACCTTCCCAATATACGCCTGCAGCGCCCTACACGACGCCATAATCTCGTCCGGGTGCGCCGCGTGCCCGGTGCCGGGGGAGACGACGTATTGTGGTTTTGAACCCCCGCCGGCGGCGCTGGTGGTGGTGGTGGTTGAGGTGGTGGAGGCCGTGCTGCCGGTGGAGGAGGGGGGGAGGGTGGAGGGGAGGGTCTTGTAGGTGTAGGGGAGGGTGGTGGCGGTGGGGAGGGAGATGAAGGGGGAGACTGTTAGGGGGACTTGGGCGAGGAGGGGGTGTGCTTCTGTGAAGGGGGGGGGGGTGGTTAGTGGGTGGTCTGGAGGTAGGTGGCTGGGTTGGGGATAGACACTCACTGCTGTCGTTCATCTTGATCAGGACCATGGTAGTTTGGTCAGCGCGTGGCTAGGGTCGTGGAGGAGAGCCGTGGAGCATGGCCTGGGGAGGTGGTTGTTCGTATAGTCGTATAGTTCGGCTTCAGCAGCCAGCCGTGGCCTTGGTCGGTAGGTATTGTATGGTATGTCTTGGTCGGCGGGTGTAGCTGGTCGAGTCGAGGCCGTGAAGGATGAGGTATTATTCAAGATCCAGCCGTGCTTATCCGGGTCTTCGGGGTGTAAGTCGTGTAAGATGCCAGCTCTTGTATGGAGTATATTGTTCTGTATGATGTTCTGTATGACGCTGCTTATAATTCGTACCACTCGATACCCTGAATGCGTATGGATCTGTACGGACATCTTCCCTTATCAAGCCACACTATCGACGCCACAAGGCAACCCCTCCATCATCTGATCACGTGATATGGACGGATATAGATCACAGCCCTTCCATCATCCCATCATCGCGTGTTTTGGGTTCTCCCCGCCAGCCAATCACAGCCACGCATTCCCCAAGCTGAGCGCAGCCTTTCACCCTTTGTACCCTTTATACCCTTTATACCCTGTGAAATGTGGCTGATGACCCTTTTTTGGTGTTTTTTGGTGCTTCTTCCTGTAAATTCACTCCAATTTCACCTTCGGGCTCGCCTCGCCGTCCCTCGCCGTCCCTCGCCGTCCCTCGCCCTCGTTAGTTGCAACTCCAGTCCCCGTGCTTGTATCTCTACTTACTCTCCTCGACTCCCCTCTCGTTATCTGAGCTTGTGCCTTACCTAAACCAAGTACTGTGACTTACCTCATTGGCTCCAAGTCAGCTCATCCTCCACTCTACTTCACAGTCCAGTCTACTACTGTACCAACCTACTGTACCAACCTACTGTACCAACCCTCTTCTTCCCACTCTCTACCTCTACTCTACCTCTCCTCCTCCTCTTCCATTATCTACAGCTTCAAGTTCTGCATTGATTGCAGGCTACGATCAAACTTACCCATCACTTTAACCATCATCTAACGATCAACGACCACTCTGTGAATATACGACCCTATTTAACGTGTCACGGTCTGATTTGCGCCTTCATCGATAGTCCTCGTACCTACCTACTGTCGCTAATAACAGTACAACGAATCCCACCAACACCCTCGTCCTGCCCCTCAAAATTCTAGACGCTTATCCTCATCTAACCCCCGACAAGACCACAACTTTTACACCAAAAACACGACCTTCTCACACCCGTGGCACACGACATACCACGGTCTCCTCACCCACCTACCTACCTTCTGGGGAGCGATAGATTCATAAGGACAAAGGGACTTCATTCCCAAAGGGATCTGCAGCCATGGACGACACCGAGGCCGTCGCCGGAGCCCTGCCTGGCGCGAACAGAGCCCAGATTGACAATGCGATCCGCGCACTGAGCGAGAAGAAGCCCGTCCCCGAAATTGACTTCACACTGCACACCATGGAGGACGGGAGCCAGGTCAGCACCCTGGAGCGAGTCTGCAAAGGTATGGATGGACTACGCTACAACAAGTGACGAGCCGAGACACACGAGACGCTTTGGCTAACATGTGCATGTGCGATAGACGTCCAAGCACCAGCGATGCGGCCGCCCACCGACGAGCAATTCTTCTCCAAGGAGGACCCCGCCAAGCCCGATCTGGCTTTCCTGAAGCAGCACTTCTACAGAGAGGGACGCCTCACGGAGGAGCAGGCCCTGTATATTATCAATGAGGGAACCAAGGTCCTCTCGCAGGAGCCCAATCTCCTCGAGATGGATGCGCCGATCACCGTCTGTGGTGATGTCCACGGCCAATACTACGACTTAATGAAGCTGTTCGAGGTTGGCGGAGACCCTTCGGACACTAGATACCTCTTCCTCGGTGACTACGTGGATCGCGGCAACTTCAGCATAGAGTGCGTTCTGTACCTCTGGTCGCTGAAGATCTGGTACCCCAACACCTTGTGGCTCCTGCGCGGAAACCACGAGTGCAGACATTTGACCGATTACTTCACCTTCAAGCTCGAGTGCAAGCACAAGTACTCCGAGAACCTATACGAGGCCTGCATGGACTCCTTCTGCGCCCTACCTCTGGCTGCGGTCATGAACAAGCAGTTCCTTTGCATTCACGGTGGACTGAGCCCCGAATTACACACTCTCGATGATCTCAAGAGCGTAAGTGACCACGCGATAACCATACCTGTGAAGACTCCCCGTACTGACTTTCCAAGATCGATCGTTTCCGCGAGCCCCCCACCCAAGGCCTGATGTGCGACATTCTCTGGGCCGATCCCCTCGAGGAGTTCGGTCAAGAGAAGACCTCTGAATACTTCATCCACAACCACGTCCGCGGATGCTCCTACTTCTTCTCATATCCCGCCGCCTGCAACTTCCTCGAGAAGAACAACCTCCTCTCCATCATCCGCGCGCACGAAGCCCAAGACGCCGGGTACCGCATGTACCGCAAGACGCGCACGACGGGCTTCCCCTCGGTGATGACCATCTTCTCTGCGCCCAACTACCTCGACGTCTACAACAACAAGGCCGCGGTGCTCAAGTACGAGAACAACGTCATGAACATCCGCCAGTTCAACTGCACCCCTCACCCCTACTGGCTCCCCAACTTCATGGACGTCTTCACCTGGTCCCTCCCCTTCGTCGGCGAGAAGATCACAGACATGCTCATCGCCATCCTCAGCACCTGCTCCGAAGACGAACTCAAAGAAGAAGCCTCCGCCGCCGCCTCCCCCCCCATCTCCTCCCCAACCTCCGACGGCACCGTCGCCACCGTCTCCCCCCCCGCCCTCCTCCCCACAGACCCAGAGAGCATCGAATACAAGCGCCGCGCAATCAAGAACAAGATCCTCGCCATCGGCCGCCTCTCCCGCGTCTTCCAAGTCCTCCGCGAGGAATCAGAGCGCGTCACCGAGCTCAAGACTGCCTCCGGTGGTCGTCTCCCGGCTGGTACGCTCATGCTGGGCGCGGAGGGGATCAAGAATGCGATTAATAGCTTCGAGGACGCGAGGAAGGTGGATATTCAGAATGAGCGTCTGCCGCCGAGCCAGGCGGAGGTGACGAGGCAGAGTATTGAGGGGAGGGCGGCGGCGATTGATAGGGCGGTGCATGAGGCGGATAATGATACGGCGTTGCAGACGCTGTCGAGGAGGTTGAGCACGTGAGTTATTTTTTTTGTTATTTTTTTTTGTGGTTGGTAGGGGACTGAGCTAATGGTGTACAGGGACCGTAAGCGCAGAAGTGGATAGATCTGTGGCGGGAACGTAAGAGCGTCTTATCTCCCATCCCTCCTCACCTTGATAGTGTGAGGGAATGGCGACTGTAGGATTCTTTGCCGGAGGTGGTTGGAGTAGGGAGCGGTAAGGTTGGGAGAAGTGAGAGAGAGACGGAGGGAGGTGTATGCGGGAGGAACATGCGAATGCATATGCAGCGATACCACACACATATGTAGACGGGGAAATGTGCAGTATACTACAGACTACTACGAAACTATTATGCTATGCAATGCAGCGGGATGAACAACAGCGAGATGGGAAAATGTGTGATTGGAATGGTCTTTTTAGGGGGGAGGATGTGATATTTGGGTGGATGGATGGATGCGGACTAGGGATGGATGGGATGGATGGGGTGTTTAATGCTATAGTGGGCAGAATAGGGTAGTAATCACCTTCCATGCCCTTCCTCTTTCTCACATCAAGTGAGGCTAATGGTATATTGCACCTCATCTTCCTCAATCTCCACGATCCCCTTCATCCCTTCCAAGCACAGCGCAATTAAGAGTACACACCACCTTCACCACGTGACCCCCCCCCCCCC